>VXBL01006455.1:229815-283632 GCA_013400195.1 Aramus guarauna | reverse complement strand
TCTGCCACTCGTCCCTGTCTTTGACTGCATCAAGGAAAGAGTGACACTCACACACCCCACCCCCCAGGCTCTGAGGGCAGGAGCGCTCGAAAAGGGAGAGAAACGAGCCATTTCTGTGTGTGCACACACGTTGGTGGGGAAAGAAAAGAGGAAGCTATAATGTCTCTGGTTTAGCTAGCACAATCGCTAATGAAAAGAGCTGGTTGCATTTTGCCTTCCTCATCCCCTTCTCTCTCCTACGCTGTTTCCTGTAGACCATTTTCATCCCTCTCTCCCATACTCCTTTCACTCCTGTAGAACAGCTCCGGCCTTTTTCCCGTCAACACGTCGCCCCTCATCTAAACACGTCGTATAAACCTACGTACACAGAGACAACATCTCGCGCGGCCTCTTCTCCCCTAACTCCCTGCTTTTCTTGCTCCGTTCTCCTCCCCAGCGCTCTGCCCTGTATGACGAACGCGGCCGCTTGCGTTGCCATCGCCGCTGGCGCAGCGGCTGCTCCCGAGCTCACCTGCCTCCCCGAGCTGAGGGGCCGCACGTCGGCGGTTCAGAGAAGCCCTTGTTTGTTTGTTTGTTTGTTTGTTTGTGTAATTAATTTAATTTTGCTTTTCGGTTACAGCGCAGCATGGGTCTCTCCCGAGCATCGCCAGGAGAGGGCAGCACCGGCAGCTCCGTGCGCCGGGCTCTGCCCCCGCTCTGCAGGCGAGGGGAGAACTGGGGCGGGGGGAGAAATGGTTTTGTTCCGCCTGCAGACAGCAAGGGGACAGTACGTACATGGCAGGGAGCGGGCGCGCGGTGTATTCGCCTTCCTGAAATCAACGCAACGACATGAGCCTCCCGGCCTGCCGTAAGCTACGGGGCACCTGGGGAGAGATGGCAGTCACACAAAGTCAACTTGGGTTTCTCTGCTCTGTGTACGTAGTGTATACGACAGACTTGGTAAGATGAAAGTGGAAACATAGAAACCTCCCATCTTTTAGGAAAAGTTGAATCGCGTCAATATTACCCTAGTGATAAACATTTCTTTATACAAATCTTAATCAGGTGACCGAGCACAACATCACAGGTAAAATGAGGTATGCCTCAGTATTTATTTCCGTACATAAGGCACCGAAGGCCGGGAGGCTGTTCAATCTGCAAAACCAGGTGACGTAGAAGAGATGGCCTCGACATACATGCTGCAGCTTTTAAGTGACAAGACCTCAGCCACGCCTGCTGCCAAACAACCCCGTCAGCTTGGCAGTCCGCACCACTTTCAGACAGACCCCGCTGACTGTAACCAAACGGCAAGGTGCGCGGCTCACCCACCGCCGCTGTGCCTGCGCGCGCCTCATAGACGTTGGATGCGCGCCCCATCAACGTCACTGGCGGGGGCGAGCCGAAACATGATTGGCAGAGAGTTCTGAAGAGGCCTTCCATTGGCTGCTGAGTTACCAGCCTCCCCGCCCCCTTTCCTCCCCTCCCGACGGCGAGGCAGAGCTGTCAGAGATGTTTACAACCGACGACAGCTGTGGGGGTTGTCCCGGCCTCCCAGCAGTCCTTATTGGCTGAAGAGAGCGGACATCGCGAACTCATTGGCTGACAGCCGACAGACTAATTTCCCACTCGCAAGGTGTGCCCTCATTGGCGAAAGAGGACGAGCAGGGTCGTTCCGATTGGCGGAGAGCAGAGAGGCCCGCCCCTCCCCGCGCGGGGCAGGAGGCGTGAGGGACGGTGCGTGCGGCGCCCGGCAGTCGGTGGCGGTTGTGGGCCGGAGCGCCATGGCTGGGGCGCTGCTCCTGGGCGCGGCGGTGCTGCTGCTGCTGGCGGCCGGCGGGGCCATCCCGCCGCCGGAGGAGGCGGCGCGCATGGCGCGCTTCGTGCTTCACAACTGCGACTGGGGAGCGCTGGCCACGCTCTCCACGCAGGAGGGGCTGCGCGGCCGCCCGTTCGCCAACATCTTCTCCCTCAGCGACGGGCCCCCCGGGCCGTCCGGCGGCAGCGGCGTCCCCTACTTTTACCTGACCGACATGGAGATCTCCGTGCAGGACCTGGAGGTGAGCGGGCGCGGCCGGGCCGCGGGCAGCGCCGGGGGAAGGGTTGGGTGTCCCTGCAAAGTCAGCTCTAACGCTGCTGTATGGGAGCCGCCAATGTAAACGGTGCCCCCCAAAAAGGAGACTTCAACCTTGCAAGCATGCAGGTTACTAACGCAGCGTCCTGTTTTTTTGTCGCCTGTGCCTTTTCATCTCAGTAGCAGGCGGTGGTTGGGATTTCTTTTTGTAGGAGTCGGGGTTTACACCAGCATTTTGTGAAGGCAACGTAGTGGTGCTAACTGCCTGTTCCAGGGATGTCACCTCATTTGTGAGCCCTAGGGACAATTAGCCCCTGAACATCTAAACATAAAGCAGTGCTCTGATGACACTCCACAGCCCTCCTAAGAAGTTCCTGCTGATGGTGGTCTGAAAAATTGCCGAGCAGAACTCTGGTAGAAGAAGTGGCTGAAGCTTCCAGAAGCACTGACCAGAGAAATGAGGGGCCAAAGAACACTTAAACAGGGAGAACTTGACAAAAAAATATTAAAAAGACTGGAAATTGGCAGCGTGGGCCATGAGCAAAGAGAGCTCTTACGCAGGCTGCTGAAGAAACAGTAATTAAATCTCTAGAGCTTGCCAGAAAGGCAAGTGCACAGCAAAAGGCAACGGAGTGGCACGCTGAGGCTCTGGGTGGGTGTAATTGGCCTTGTCTTGGATCTTTTGCTTGGCTGCGGTCAAGAGAGTTGGCTAAAAAGTTAGGGAAACGGTGATCATATGCCCCTTTTATTGAAGAGAGCCTTTTTGTTCTAGTAACTATTACAGTCTTAGTAAAACAAATAAACACAAAACTTAAATAATGCAAATTTTTCAGACTTTAACTTTTTTTGTTTGTTCCCTGTCAGGTTTTGCATTGTTACATTAAAATAAATGAATTGTGTATCTGAAGTGCTGTAGAAAGCCTAATTCATCTTGTATAGTATCTCCTCTCCTCCCCACCTACAGCCTTTTGTTTTGAGAAACACATGAAAATCGTGGTATAAACTGTTACTGAACGTTTTCCTTCAGAAGGCTGCCCAACAGACCCTTATTCTGCTGTCACAGGGCAGAAAGGTTTGGCTGTGATAGTCACGTGTAAGGCAGAAGTCTGGTAGGAGATAGTGCTGAATAATCATGAGTCAGCTTTTTTGTAGTTAAGCAACTTCCTATCTGTCAGGTGGTTGCTCCTGTGTCATCAGTTCGGTGGTATTATGGGGAGGGGTTCTTTTTGAGATGAGCTCTTTTAATGCAATTTCTCGAAGCACACGAACTTTCTTTTGCTGGGAGATAATGAACGTCAGTATGTGACGTTCTGCAGTAGGCAATCCTGTTTTGCACCAATACTTTTAAAGCTGTGTTCACCAAATCAGTTTTAGAAAAACAATCAGATACAGATTCTTTAATTCTTCAAGTTAGGTGTCTTACTTAAATACTCAGGATTTTTTAAACCTAACTTTTAAAATTCACTGTAAACTTCAAAAGAGCTGACCAGTTTGGGGGCAGCTGGGAGCCTTGCTTCGATGGGGGAGGGCCTGGGGTGTGTGTGCGCGTGTGTTTGCTTTTATTTTAACTAATTTTATCAACAGTTGTGAAACTCAGTTAGTTTACCTTTGTGTAGCCTTTTGTCCTACCACCAGAATTAACTTAATGAAATTCACTGTATGTCCTTGTCTTCTGCACTGCCCTGTCTATGTGTAAATTGGAATGTATCATTATTTGAATGTATATTAGACTGTATATTGAATTCAGAGTTTTAAGGAGTGCTGTTTTGTGAGGTTTGCGTTCTATCCTAACAAACTTAAGCACACTTCTAAACTGGGTTTTCTTTCAGATTCAGACCTCATCTAAGTAGTCTTTCAGATATAGTTAGGAAAAGATGATGTTCAGCTTTGTTCTTTTTACCAGTAATACTGAGCTGAATAATGTACCAAATGCTGAAAATACAGCGGGTATGACATTTTTCTCACAAAAGTATGTAAAGCTCTTATCTTACTACTTGCATTTCAGATCAATGCAAATGCCTCCTTAACTGTGTCTTTGGCACAGACTCCTTACTGCAAGAAGCACAGATATGACCCCCAGAACCCCCTCTGTGCCCACATAATCTTCTGTGGGAGTATTGTAAAGGTAAGCAGCTGAAAGTTGACACTGGACAAGATTGCATGCCTCACATAGTATTGTTTAGTGGATGGAGAAGAGAAAGGTTAGAATTTCTGTGCAAAAGTATATGAAGAGATGTTAAATGTTGTGATACCAAAAGGCTGGCTCATAGTTTGTGTGAGGAAAATGAAGTTACCACCTGATATTTGCAGGAGCCACGTTGGCATGTCTTTAGCAAGGGTCTTGGGAGGATGATATTGTAATGAAGGAAATCTCCCTCATTCCTCTAGACCTGTTTTCAAACTAAGAAGTCTAAGACCATTTTCTTGTGAATGAAGCATGAAGGTTTTCCCATCTCTTTTGCTCAGTTAAATTCTTTGGTCCACGCAGGGTGACATATGTGCTTCCAAAACTTTACTGTGTAAGTAAATGTTAACCTCAGCTCTAAAGTTCCAGAGACAGAAAAAGCGCATCGCATTATCTTGCAGCGTTGCTGCCAGGGCAGTATTTTTCAGGCACCGGTACTTTGATGTCCTGTAGAAGGAATTTAGAACTGCACATTTTATTCATTGAAGATATTAATCCCATTATTGAGGATAATGATTGAGAATGAGGAGTAGTCATCATTAGTAGTCTCTCTTATATGATAGTCTAAATTCTTATTTGGTGTTTTCACACCTCAGATATTTGCACATTACATTCTAGCAATCTTTTAATTGCTGTCATGAGTTTCTCATCAATAATGGAATTATTTTAATTAATTCCACTTGTACTACAGCCAGAGCTCTAACTTGTTGATTTAACCCTTTAAATATTTGCACATTGTATATTAAGTGCTGTCACACATTTCAGCTTCCCTTCTCTTGCAGATTCTGTTGTATATACCCTATTTGTGTGTGTGTATGTGTGTGTGCATGCATCTGAACACATTTGGATCTGTTTGTGTCTGTTTGAGTGAGCAGCTGCAGAGGAGGTAAGAAAACACCTAAAACATTGCATTGTAATAAGAATCCATACTTCTCTGTCTTGTGATTTGCTGCAGAAAAAATATTCTTATGTTGATGAAGTACATTCTTGCTCATGCTTACTTTAAAAGCACCCTTTTGATTTAATATTAAAAGCAACTACCTTGGAGTTTTTGTCTTTCTCATACAGTTGTACACCACACTTGCAGATGAGCAGACTCTCCCGCAGTAATGAGAGTCCTTTGCGACAAGACATAGCTAAACTGAAAAGAGCACACTGCAGTCAGCAGTGGCTATTTCGGGTTTTTTGGGTTTTTTTAGCTAAAATTTGTCTTCGCATGACTGTATCTTACTGTAGTATTTTGCTGGTTATTGTTTAGGTGAATGATTCAGAAGCGGGCTTAGCAAAAAAAGCATTATTCAGTCGCCACCCTGAAATGGAAAGTTGGCCTAAGGATCATGATTGGTTCTTTGCCAAATTCAACATCACCAATATTTGGGTCCTGGACTACTTTGGTGGATTGAAAATTGTGACACCAGAAGAATATTACAGCGTCAAGCCTTAGTAAGTACTTAAGTTCTGCATGCTTAACTCTCATTATATTTGGAACTTGTAAAACTTCTCCTTATTATTAACAGTGTATATTACCTGTCTCTGTTTTTTATACACATTTATGTCTTTTCCCTAAGTAGTCTACTGGATGCAGTGTCTGAAATCCTAAGACATGTTTGAATAGAGGATCCACCTATTTAACAATGTCAAGTATAGTATCTATACAATTATCTATGGTTAACTGCGCTTGTACCTCAGCTTAAATACAGTTTCTTGGGAGGAAGGACTCCTATAGAGTGGGCACAGTCACTGTCCTCTGAATTAATTGCAAGACAGATGATGTTTTGGTCTAATAGTTAAAAGTAGTAAGGCTATTCAGCATTTATGAAGCTGTATTAACAGCAATATTGCTTCATATTTTCGAAACAAAATTGCTTTTGAATCTGTCATTACAATATTGAAGTGTAGAGACACTGTGTTCTATTGTTTACGTAAAACTAAGTCTTCAAAACTTTAAAAGACATTTTAGCAGAGTCAGCATACATTCAATTTCACTCCTATTCTTACTCCTTGTAGGTGGAAGAAGATCCTTGGAGATGCTGATACACAAATTAATTACTTTGGCTGTTTTATGAAAGATTTATTTTTTTGTATGTATTGCAGAGCTGAATTAATAATGCAAAAAATCAAACACCTTGCATTGTTAATAAGCTTATATAACCCTTCTGAAGCAAATGTAAATTCTCACTAACTAGCACAGTTTGAATCATGTCGTACTCAAAAAAAACTTTGTGCATAAGCCATAACTAAATTTTATTCATTGGACGTGATTCTGGAAAGATACCTGTCTGTTGACAGTCTTCATTCAGAAAGGCTGTGTTTACTGGGAGCTAAAGGATTAGTCCAGTTCTAAACCTTTCAATGCCTTAATTAAATAATATCTGTTCATGAGCACTCTCCAATTTTATTTTATTTTTAATACCCATTTAGTTTAGACCTTTATGGCAAAGTACTACAGGAGGGCTCAGCTAACTGTGGAATAGAAACCATTGCTTGCATTACAATGAGAAATGATATGCTGAGTTCCCAAATTCTGTTAAGGATTTTCTTCGCACACTAATACACATGCTCCTTTGATCCATTTTTCTATCTTACTACCTATATTGAATGTACTATAGAATACAATTGTGTTTATGCAAACTGTACGTATACTTCAAGATAAGTTCTTGGTAACTCTTCAGTTGGCAGTGGTTGTATACTCTGACTCTTTTAAAGAAGCAGAGTGGTAATACCTAAAGTATCTGGCTTTAGTGTAAGAAGAGCAGTGGCTTGTAAATACAGTGAGAATATTGCAAAGAGTAAACGTTCTCTGATTAGGATTCTGAAATCTTCAGCTTTGTTAGTCTGATCAAATGGCAATGTAACAGCTTTTATTACACTCAACAGTAGAACTGAGCAGATTTTTGGTTTTGGAAGCCTTACACAGCAATTTTGGGTTAGTAACCCGGAAGTGAAAAAGAAGCAGTACAGTACAACACATTCATTACTTGTGGAGAATGAAAAGTAATGAAAAGTGTGCATAATTAATTCTCTGTTAAAATAAGCCACACACAACCACAAAAAAATAAACACCTTTTTTACATCCTCTCTCATCTCCCATGTGCTAAGTTCACAAATACGCAAAAGGGATTACGAGCAATCAAGTTGCTCTTTACAATGAGCAAGTATTACCTAGTTGACCAAGTAAAGAATGTAAGAATTTAGACTCCTTAGAGGCAGAGCCGTAAGTAGAACAGTGAAATTCATCATATCACATGATCTCTACATTTAATGTCATTATTGTATAACTACTTTTCTCAAATATTGGAGTGATTTGTCTAAGTATTTTTGAGGTTACTAAGTTTTCCTTCTCTGCAAGAAGAAAAAAGGTACTTGTTACTGTATCAAACACGCTGTTTTACTCTTTGAAAATTAATTTGGTATCAAAAAAACTTAGAATATGGAAACAATTTCTGTTGAACAGGTAACACTGACATTAAATATGAAATTGGAAAATATTTTTATATAAGACGTAACAATTGTGGAAACTCAAATGATCCTCTAGTATAGACTTGATCCTTTCCATGGGGACACCTGAATTTAATTACATGTCACTCTGTAACTTCTGATGTGTGAGACTGATGATGCTGAGCTTTTTTAAAATTAAAATATTTTTTGACAAGTGGTGTTGAGTGTATTTATTGCATGTTCAAGAATACTCCTCTCCCTCACGCTGTCTTTCACACAAGCACCCTCTCTTCAGAGTTCTTGTTTTATTGTCACTCTGGAGCCTATCACACTTGTTAGAATAAATGGTGAAAACCTCTATTACACCTAGCTTTCCCTCCTTGGATGAAACAAGCATCTTTGTGTTTCACTTTCTTTTCTGCGTGTAATACTGTGAAATAGAACATAAAATAACAACAGTGGAGTTTCTGAAAATGAATGCAAGGAAGCTGTACTAGAGTATTTCCTCTGGCTAGGGCTTCTACTTTTATAAATGAATATATCATTGGCAGGCAGGTGTTCAGCCATCTCCAGGAAAGCAGGGCTCTGTCATATGTGTACCGGTTACTTGGGAAGACAAATGCTATCACTCTGAATGGCCCCCTCTTCCTTCTTCTGCTCTCAGCTTTATATGCTGAGCATGACATCATATGGTGTGGAATATCCCTGTGGTCATTTGGGGTCAGCTGTGTCCCCTCCCAACTGCTTGTGCACCCCCAGCCCACTGGCTGTTGGGCAGGGTGAGAAGCAGAAAAGATGACATTATGTCAGCAATAACTAAAACAATGGTGTGTTATCAACACTATTTTCAGCAGAAATTCAAAACGAAGCCACAAACAAGCTACTCTGAGAAAAAAAAAAATTAACTCTATCCCAGCCAAAATCAGTACACCACCTTTAAAAGAATCCTTTTCATTTGAGAGTTTGGCACAGAATAAAGCTTGGTTTGTTTCTGGTTGCCTTGTCAGATTTGATGTTCCCATTAGTACCAATTCCCAAGTCTTTTCTGATTGGGAGAGGGAGGGATTTTTTGGTAACAATTCATCTTAAACAGTTTTGTAATACTACTGCATTTTATTGGAACAATTTTAGATCATCCAAACCTCTTTACACTTGAAATGTGAGGGATGCCCGGCCAGATGTTTCTTCTGGAAAGTGGTGAACAACAGAATGGTTAAGATACACGTACAGAGCTGGATTTGAGGGTTAATCAGGGAACAACTGTCTGGAGTTGTACCTCTGCGTCTCATTTAACACTTGGATAAAGAGATTCTTGTATGTAGAAGTGGAATGTAAGACAGACTAGGGTATCAGTCATACTAAACGTGTCTCTGGTTTTGTCCCTTAGTAAGAGGTGTGTAAATGTTAATACCGCTAGCTCAAGAAAGTCATCAGCTTTTGTCCTATGTCTCCTCACCTTCTTTTCTTCTCCCTGTGCTCACCTTTGTTGAATTAGGCTGATTCAGGAATTTGCCTGTGAGCCTGTTTCCTTTTTCCTAATATCCAGAAGTAATATTGGGGCTTAGAATAGCAGAGGCTGAGTATAAGAAATTAATACAGCTGTAAACAATGAATCAGCATTTTGACTTCTGACTCTGTGTATCCTCTACCATGGCATGTGAGGATATTCTAAATAGTAGTAAAGTCACTCTCCACACCCAGGAAGTATCTCCATTCATAGACAGGAATCTGAGACACAGGATAACCTTAGGCACCTCACTAAGTCACAGGATGTTTTTTAGCTGGGAATCTAATCAGGATAATCTCAGCCTGTCTCTAACGGTATAGTCACGTTGTTCCTTTGTTTACTGAATAAGGGAAACTAATTAGTAGAGAAAAATTTTAAAACAGAATATAACTTGGCAGCACTTGAATCAGGCCCTACAAACTCAGGCTTCACCTGTCTCATGCTCCAGTATGAAAGAAAACAGTAGGATAGTTGGAATGTGGAAACAGGATAAGAGAAGCCATAAATTAGGGAAAAGTCCTTGGATATGAACTAGAAAAAGATACAAAGTTTGAGACTTTCCGATAAAGGGGGCCCAATATGCCAACAAGCCTGGGACCATCTGGGCAGGATGGGTAACAGGGTTGCTGAGCTTGCAAAATGGGGATAATGAAGAAGAGGTCACCCAGCTGTGTACAATGAAGAAGAGGAGAAAGAGGAAGATTTGGGGAGGACAACCCCTGACGACCACCCAAGGAAGAAACTTCGTAGGCGTATCAGGATATTAGCATATATTCATGAGTTCCCAGAATAGTAATGAATATGGATTAGATTTCTCAGAAACCTAATGAATATGTAACACTTTTGTAGTATAAATCACGTACAATTTGTTTTTCAGTGAGACACACTTTCGTGGAAATATCCCGGTGCGACTCCCAGTGCTGCAATAAAGGATATCTGCTTAATAGTGACATTGGCTATTGAGTGAATTTTTTTGATTCATTACTAATCTTGCTCGTTGACATGTTTGTGTTTCTACTTCTTGATTTTCAATTTCTTTCTTGTGGTTTAATGTAAGACTTGTGTCCAGTAGATTCTTGTGACATGCTACATCATTACAGAATAGAGCTTATGTACATCAGGTATTAGTTTAATCCTTTATTCACTTCTATCTGGAATTAATTTCTTAGCTATTTAATGTTGTATCTGTGCTCTTCACAATAAAATAGAGGTAGCTCAATCAGAGCATTAGATTAGTACAAAAAGTATTAATCATAACTTAATGGATGAATTTGTTTTCAACAAGTTTTTCCTGAATAACAACACACTGAATCTAGAAAAAGTCAAAATCAAATACACTGTTGTATTATTGTCGAACACAAGAGGGTGCCATAGACTTACATTCAGGTTGATTGTTAAATGTTTCATGCCTAAAATTGGTTCTTGAATTCATCATAACTCAAGGATGCTGGAAAAGCATATGACAGGGGGCATGATGCAAACAAATTCTTTTTCTACAGTGCTTTACATTATGAATGCTTTCCTCCATAAACACAGCAGCCTGCTGGCTGCTAAAAAAGAAGCATTCATCATTTTTTTTGTGTTTTGTAATCATTTTGTGCTATGGAGTGCTCAGAAGAAATATCCATGGAAATTATTTAAAAGTTTTTAAATTAAGAAACTATAGCAAAGGAAATGGAGACAGGTAGAGAAGGCCTCAGAACATCGACCAGGAGCAACCACCTCCAGACTCAATAGTTTTTATTTCTCTCGGTACTTATTAACTATAAGAATCCAAAGCAAAGGTGTTCATTAGCATGAGGATGCTTTGGCTTAGGCTTATGGTCAGCTGAACTAAAGCACCTGATTCTGATTTGTACTTTCCAACAGCTAATTAATCCTGTTGGATTATTTGAGTGCTCCTCAGTCTCGCTCCAGTGGTTTGGGCTGCCTTGACTGCATACAGGTGTTTGGGTGGTGAAACAGAGCTGGGAACAGCTTGCTTCAATGCTTCTCCTGTTTTTGCCTGGGTGCTGTGCAGGAGCTTGGGCCCTTGCCACTTGCCTAGTCCCACTGACTTGACCTCAAACCTGCCTCATCTGTGGGTGGCCTTGGTTGCTGTCACCCAGCCTGCTCTTCTTGCCCAGGTACCGTGGGACTGTGTGTTTTGGTGGTGAGGCTGCTCCCCTGCTCTGGAGGAGCAGCTGGCCCTTGGTGCTCCCTGACAATCGTGGTTTTCCTACTGGGAAGCTCAGTCCATGAGCTTCTCATGCAAAACTCTTGGAGTGACTCCCAGGGCTTTTTGACTTAAGAATTTTTTTGTCTAGAGGCTTTCTCAGAGTTTTTGTGTTGAATATGATAGTGTAAGAAAATCAGAGTGTAGGACTTACTCATTCTGGCTATAGTATTTAATGTTCTTCATAGCCTGGTTTTCTGTGGAAACAAGATATATGTAACCAAGTTGTCTGGACACTTGCTTTTGTCAGATTTTTTTTTTTTTTTACTTTGTTTGATTTGGATTTGAAATAGGTAGTGTGACCTTGAAGCCACAAAGCTCCTATATATGTCATGACAATTGGGAACTTAAGAGAGGAAACAAAACCCAGTTCATGTATATTAAAGGTATAAAATTTGTGCTTTTTAATTTTTAAAAAGTTGAGCTTCATTAATTGTGCTGGTTGCAGAAGCTGCCTGGAGTCTTCTGGTTGACTGAGACCAGATATGCAGTTAGTATCCGAAGTGATGACACTTCATATTATTTAGTGGATGTTTTCCTTCTACTAAAAGAACCTGATAGCTGTAGTGAGTGTTATGAATCATTTTTTTCTCTAGTTCTTCATATCCTACACTGAAAAGCCTTAACAATTCCCCATTACTCTTTGCTTTTGATTCCTGCAGCTGTTGGCTTACTCTTGCATATAATTTCTCCAGCTTAAACAAAAGACGTGGCACACTTATGGTGGAAGATCCAACAACTGCTGCAGGTCTTGTTGAGAGAGGAGAGTCTCTCCCTCAACCTCAGCAATGTCGCTGTACCCATACAGGTCTAGAGCCACTTTATGTTATTTTTGCTATTGCCACTGACTCAGGTTGTAATGTTACTCATTCTGCACCCTTTTTTTTTTTTTCTCCTTATCTATAACAATGTGAATAGATACCAGTTTGCAGGATTCACATAAAATATTTGTAAATCATCTCAGTACCTTTAGATGAGAGGAATGTTTTTTTTAAAAAACAAGATGACTTCCTGTTGCTACAAACACAGAGCAACTTGACAAAACCACGCAGAGAGTATGTGTACGTGTGCAAACATGGAGAAAGACAGACTTTCAAGAAATACTAGGTAGTATGTATGTAATTGCATATGTAAGCATGCATATTTATAGGAAAACATTGAAGATACTTTGTATTTCCATAATATTTTATGCTAATGACACCTATTAAACACCATCCAGTATCAAAAAGGAACTGTTTCTAGATTGAAATGAAGCAATTGTTTAGGGATAAGAAATAGAAGAAATAATTGCACAAAGCCTGCTGTATATGATTATAAGAACCTTGCATAGTTCTTTCCTGTTGTCATTTAGCCAAAAGCAGTTGCCTAATCAAGCATGAATTGGATTTTTTTTAATTTATTTTAAATGCTTAAATGAATTTCAGTTCATTTAATTAAGTTTCCCCCTAGATGAGCATTTGAAAAATGCAGAAGAGGTATGTGTTAGCGGTGAAGAGGGGAAGAAAGTAAAGGAAATGAAGATACTTGTTACAGGTCTTTAAATCTGGCTTCACAATACTTTTATAGTCATGAAAGACATAATGTTATGGATCAATTATAGTCTGTACAGCCATGTAAGAAAATACTGAAGGTGCTTTATAATTAAAAATGGCATTTCCAGAATGTGTGTTTAGTGGTAAAGTTCCAGAATTCTTCTACATATGCTGTAATGTAATCAGGGAAATTCACCTGCAAGTAACAGGTGAAAATGTTAATTATGTGAGAGAGTAGTTTGATTAGCCTAAAGGAAAAACAGCATTGTAGTTCCTTCTTAAGATATGACATAAGTAGTGGTCACTCCAGTGCATTAAAAGAAAGAAAAAAAAAAAAAAATTAAAAAATTGGAAGCAGCTCATAAAGGCTTCACTGGGAAGGAAAAAAAAATTGATATTACACATTCAGTAGCCTCAAACCTGAATATTCAGAAAGTGCATTTTAAGTTTCTACTAACATCTCCTTTATAGGTTTCCAAAACCCATGTTGCACTGAACGTTTTATGATCGTAGTGGGAACAGGGGACTGCTAGTCACAAAACCCCAAAATAATAAATAGGAATTCTTTCTTAGAGCACACTAGGGCCTATTTATCATCTCCTATAGGAGAAACACACTCATGGCCATGTTTGTCTTTATAGTACTGCACAGGTGTCTGTTTTTCTGTTTTGGTTTTTTTTTTCTCCTCTTGTTGGATGTGGCAAAGTTTCTATTTGCATAATGCAGCTGCAAGAAGTAGTGACAGTCAAGTGGGTTTTCCTTGGAAAAGCAGTATGTTCACACACAGAGGGGAGCAGTTGTAGTGAGACCAACTTCTCTTGTCTCCCTGTTGGGAGCTGCAAGGTAAGACCTGTAGTTAGACGCTGTCTTCCTTCCAGCTCTCTGTTTGCAATGCTGGCAAAAGTGCAGGGCAGGGACTAATCCTCTTGGAATGCAGCAATTATCACTAAATAAGTATTAATTGCTGCATTCCAAGGGGATTAGCACAGTCGAACCCAATTATAGCAAAGCAAAGCTTCATGGTAAGGCACCACAGTGCATTGAAATGCAGTGAAGCTATGTGGGACTGTCAGTCCACGACATTTTGTCAATAAAAATCATGGGCTTACACATAGTAAACAGCAGACTTCTCTTTTTCAGTGTATTAAATCTACTGTGTGAATGGCATGCCTTGCTGGGGGCTACAGCTTGCTCACCAGAGAAAATTGTTGCTTATTTAACACCCATTATCTTTGTGTGAACATCTCCAAAAATGATTTTGCTACTTGTTGAGTTAGTTCTGGCACTACCACTGTCACTCTCTGCTGGATCAGGGGCAAGACTCTGCAGTCTGTCTGGATTCTCCCATCTCTAAAGCGGGCCAGCTCCTCCGTCAGGTGATGTAGGTATTAATTTTGCCTGCAAGTACTAACTGTATCAAATAGGCTTAGGAGAACTTTTGATAACTGACCTGTTCTAAATCCCAGCAGTCTGCAGTGATGATTACAGGCAAGTTCTCTGTGGTAGCAATACATGAGCCAGAGGGCAGTGTGTAGTCATTTTTTTAATCCTCAGCTTGACTGTGGTGTGGGTTCGGTTTTTAGTTTTCATTTATTTTCTCTTAAAACTGCAAGCCCTGCTGCTTTTTTTTTTTTTTTTTTATAGTACAGTCAAAGCATAACCAGTAAGCATGAAAAGGGGATGCTTCTGGGGATGAATCAGCCCCTTGCATTAAGCTGTTCCAGGATCTCTTGTGTCCGGAGAAAGAATGGCATATAGATGCACAGAACCAACTGAATGCATACCTTGGCTATTTTATGAAAGGTGTTATCCTTACAGATAATGAGCTGCACCGTAACTAGCATTAAACAAAACTGAGTTGTACTTGGGGACCACTTCAATTCCCTGACCCATTCTGTCTCAGGAACTATAGATCAAATCTTGCAGTCTTCCCAGTGCAGGTAATTCTTGAAATGCACTTTCCTCCACCCGTATGTTTAGGTAGAGTCAAGTTTAGCTGAGAGCTTTTCTTAACCCAGCAGGGAGGGTTTTATGTCTCCACTGTGGTCTTGTCTGTATTGAGAGAAATAGCTGCTGGTTCAGCTGAACTAATGTTGGCACTCATTTCTAGTCCAGAGTTAACAAAGTTTTTATGATCTGACTGAAGTGAATAAACTGAAACCTCAGTATGATTTAAACTGTTGGCAAAAATGTATGTATGAGATTGCCTAATGCACAGCATGAGCAGGAGGTGCTCAAGTTTTTCCTGTGCTATATAGTTCCTAGAGATGCAAAGACCACATAGGCTGAAAAGAAGGCCCCATTCTAAGAAAATCATTCCTCATCATGTAATTGCAAGCTGTATGAACACTGCAAAGCTTTTTCCTAGAGAAGAGACCACTTCCCTTTATCTTTTTTTGTACTCCTTGACTGCATGTGATTTGCATCTCTGATGCTGTGCTTGTTGTGAGAATAACTCATAATACAAGCATGATTTCTCTTTTGTATACTTTCATTGTATGTAGATTATAATGATAAGCTTGCCTTATTTCAAAAGCTGAGGGATGGGGAGGAGAAAATTTCTAGGGGCACTGTCATGCAAAGCCTTTTTCTGACTCTACCCACACTTCTAAATGAAGTCCATATACTCTATTTCTCTGACCTTTCCCTATCTAGACATCAAAACACACTGGCCCAACCGCTGTTCTCCAGTGTGCCTACTGTTGCTATTAATCTCCCTTTCTTATACACTTCTTCATTCCTTTTCCTTACCTTTGGCCTCAACTCCTTATTCAAAGTGATAATTTGCCGGCTTTCTGCCGGAGGGAGAAGCTATGATCAATAACAGGAGGAGGCAAAGGTCAACGGAATAGTGATGAGCAGTGTCATTTGCTCCTCTGAAAATACTGTTACCCAAAAATATCAATAACTAGTATGATATTATTTTAGCCTTTGGATAAGGCGTGAGATTTAGGCAACCTGCAGTGGGAGCAGGGTCTTTTTCCTCTCACTAATTCCTTATTTCAGCCAATCTTCTGTTACATGGGGAAACAGATAGAAAGGACTTCATCCGGCTCGCATTGGAATATAGACTGTGTACCTGAGCATAGCCATTTCTGGAACTAATGACACCTCTTTCTCCTTCAATGCCTGGTGGGCAGTGCTTTGCCCTCTGCCTGGCAGTGAGTCAGAGCCCATCTTCAGCCTTCCCTCGCAGCTTTTGGGGTAGAAAAGCCACAAAGGAAACCCTACCCAAGGCTGGGAGAGAGCAGAGGCTCAGCAGTACTGTCTAGGTATCACAGAATGGCATGCAGTGCTAGGTTTTTGGGACTAGTAATACTAATGATTTTGGTACTGGCTGGTACAATATATAATAATTATTAAATAAAAGCATAATACTGTTATGTCAGTGTATTAGCCTTCATTACTCCAGACAACAAGGTGACAAACTTCTTGATCTCCTTCTTCCAAGAACTTCAATTTACTTTGCTTTCAAAAGACTATAAATCCTTACTTCTTATATGCACAATAACTCTCACCCTGCCAGTTGTCTTCATACTATTGGGAAATAGTATCACCAGTCCTGTTCCTGTACCTGCTAGGGATGTGCGTTCCTCTTTCTCTTTCTTTTCTAAGAATTAGAAACGGAAAAAAAAGGTAATTGTTCATCAAGATACTTGTCCTTCCTCCCAATCTAAGCTCTGATCCTGAAATGTATTAACAGTATTACTGTTGTAAACACTCAGCAAACTTCTGTTGAGCCAGTTGTATTTTGATGGGGAAGAAGCTGAGTTTTAGGCTTTAAGGTGCACATAAGTCATGTTCTCAAGCTTTTCTGATTTACAGTTGTCTAAAAAGTACTTTTTATTTCTGTTAAGAAAAGTGAAAATTTTTATCTCCTCACATTTGAAAAGAGCACAATAATGTGAGATTTCTTCCAAAGTAAGAGCTGGCATCACTGTGCCAAGTGGTATGATTTTCATATAAATGCCCTAACATTTTGTTGGAGAAATTACTTCTGTCTAATACCTCCTCAGGAAGATTTTACTGAAACTCCAGATTCCATCTTTCTTAATGTCATCTCATTATGCTGGGGTTTTTCTGCCTTCTATTGCTCTAAATAAATCCTTTTATTAGCTGTTGCTGCTTCTTAATAATAATGCAGCAAGAAATGTTGAGGAGGAAGTACCCCTAACTACACCTAGGCTCTCCCCTTGCCTTTTTTTTCTAATGCATTTAAAAACTCTATGGTGGTTGTTTTGGGTTTTTTCGGGTTTTTTGTTTGTTTTGTTTTTGTTTTTTTTTTGTTGTTTGGTTTGGTTTTTTTTTGTCATAAAGAAAACCAACACACAAAAAACCCCAAACAACTCCCAGGTGTCCCTGATTCCTGGTTATCTTTGAGTTCTAGTGCCTTGTTTTCCCTGCCTCCCTTATGACTTAATTTCTTTAGCCGTAAAATCTTAACTGCCCTGGCTTTAGTAAGGCTAATTTGAAAAGCACGATGAGGTCCTCAGGTAAAAACATAATGAAATGATTCAATATTGTTAACACAAATCAGCTTGTGTTTATCCAACTCATGGCGCTAAGAGTTCTCCAGAGTGGCATTTGCTGGGTTACTGCTAAAGCGTGCTTTTTCTGTTGCCTGTGTGGTTATTCACCGCTGCCTATGGAGTGCTGCTTTAATACTGCCTGATTTGATCACTAGCTCGGCTTCGCAAGGAAACAAGTGTTGTGATTCTCCTGGCTCAGTCTGCCGCTTGCCACCACCCCAACCACTTTTGACCCGGGGGGTCAACGTCAATCCAGCTAAACAAAGGAGACTCACACGTAACCTGTTCTACTCATGGTTTTGTGTAGCTAGCTGCAGCAATCTTATTAGTCCCCTCGGAGCAGCAGAAAAACCAGGGCATTTTCACTTTCGCGCCGTACTGCTGGGTTAGTCAGTCAGTGCATGTGTGTGCTACCTGGGGCTGCGTGCCCAGCCGCCTGGCCCCACAGAGGCAGGCACGGGAGAGCCCAGGGGTGGCGGGGGCTTATGGCAGCATGGGTGGCACTGTGGTCATCGTGGGAAACTGGACTTCACCAGCGCAGCCGCCGGGCAGACCTGCTGAGTTCAGTGTGCCCCTGAGAACCGTGTTAGCGGAGCAGCCCACAGCGTGGGGCTGAAAAGCCCTTTTAGGTCCCAGACTGCAGCTGCCTTCAAACCACTCATCTCACTCCTGGGGCACTGGGTCTGCCTTGGGATCTGTCACTAGAGGACAGCTTCAAGCAGCAAGAAGGTTGAATCTTGTGGCCCACTGAGTAGGTAGGAGTGGCATGTGTAGCTAGGGGCTGCCAAGCTTTCTGTTTCAAGCCAAGCAAGGAGGAGGTGCACGCTGTGCTCTCCCACAGAGATGATACAGGGTCTCCTCCCTGCGGGCTGCGGTGGCTCAGAGGACAAAATGGCTCCAGAGCTCTGCAAACTCTGCTCTTTCAAAATACAAAGATGCGGTGTGTTCACATCAAAAGGCATCTCCATTTCACAGTTGGGTACAACAGGCAGCACCAGTTGTGCTGGTATTTTATGTCCTGTGGAGGCTATCTGCAAGGACAGGCAGAGCCCGGCCCTCCCTGATGCTGGCAACCCATAGCCCTGAGAGTGCAGCCACTTTCAGTTGCTCATGGTAAGGCCGTGTTTCAATTAGATTTAGAAATGAACTTTATATCTTTACCAGTTTAGCCTGATACTTGTTCAGGAGTGACTATAACTTAGAATTTTAAACTTCTATTTGTGCCACGCTGGACATTGTTATAGAGCATCTTTTTTGAAGTCAGGCTGCGTATGATACCACATATCGTTTCTAGGCCCCTTGTAGAGATCAGCAGCTGCTGACTGGGATATCCTAGGAACCATCAAACTGGAAAAAAAAAAAACAAACACCCAAAACCATCTTGCAAAGAGAAAGAAAAAAAAAACAACACACACACACACAAAAGGAAACCCCAAGCATCAATACCAAGAACGTAAACCCCAGACCTCAGAGGCAGAGGAAGGCGCGCGCTTCGGTGGCGCTGCCGGCAGGTGGACTCCGAAAGGCCTCATAGGAGGTGAGCTTCCTGCGGGGCTGGCAGACGAGCAAAACCCGTGGAGGCACCTCTTTTCCTCATCCCGCGGCCTCCCGCTCCCCAGCACCGCCCGGGCCAGCAAGATGAAGTGGAGGAGGATAGCGATCTTTGCTATCCTGCAGGCACGGCTCCTCGTCACAGGTAAGACAGGCTTTTATTTTATGAGGAGCTATTTTAAACCTCTTTTGAGGAAAGTGCGCTTTGTTTCTGTGGTGGATTCCCCACCATTTTGGTAGCTGGAGACTATCTGCATGAAGACCTCAGCCACCTCCATCCTCCTAATCGTGGCTGGAATCATGGC
The DNA here is from genome assembly GCA_013400195.1 of Aramus guarauna. Lineage (NCBI taxonomy): Eukaryota > Metazoa > Chordata > Aves > Gruiformes > Aramidae > Aramus > Aramus guarauna. The sequence continues at coordinate 264,320 of VXBL01006455.1, read as the reverse complement.
CCCTGTGAACGAGGCAGCAGGACTCATCGTTTAAACTGTCCTGCTATACTGAGACCCTCTGGAGGGCAGGGAGGGGGTGGCGAGGACAGCCATTGCTGTCAGTGCGGCCTCCTCTTCCTCTGCCCCAGCAACTGCTGCGGCTGAACAACAATTCGTAATTAAATAAGGCTCTCGGCCCTCCCCTGGGTGGTTTTCCTTGCGATTTAAAAGGGGAAATTTGATACAATAATGAAAATTTAGTCACTTGCAGTAATCTGCACAGGAGAAGATTTTAATTTAGTTAGGCAAAATTAAAGCCACATTGCTCGTAACAGCATGTTGGGTGGTTGGTTTGCAGTAAACAGTGTACAAGGTGGGCTGGAAAGAGGGGGGTGTAGGTGATGAGAATAAGGATAGGGTCCTTCCTTTCATGTCTCTGCCTTCTTGCTTGCCTCTTCTAGACAGTATAAAATGGAAGTCATTTTTAGCTGTACATATTTTCTTGTGGTGGTGTATACGCTGGCCCCACTTGGGCAGAAAAGGAATCAGCTTTGTCATGCACAAATCTTCAGAAGTCACATTAATTTTAGGAGACAAGAACATACTACTTAATAGGTTTGTAGGTCAAAACAACCAGAAAATGGAATTTGCACCCAGAGAAGGCCTCAGCCTCGTCCTGAGTTTGGAGAAGTCAGCCAATATTAGTAGGCCATGTTTGAGCATGTATTAAAGCAAAATTTACTGGAAGTGTCCCCCACATCGTACACCCTGAATATACTTTCTGTACCACCTTTACTTATGCTGAAGAGCCTTGGCTATTGCCACAGACTTTTTATTTGAAAGTTTTCTGGAGAGTGAGGAAGAGTTTTGCAGGCACTTCCAGAGAGTGTGGGACTGGTTCTGGTAATTCGGGGAGGTTTGTTTCAGGAGGATTTTAAGCAGAGTTGTATCCTGTGTGGTACGAATGTCTTCTGTTCAGCTTCCATTCAACCTCTGGGGCCTCTCTCACTTTCTGATACTTAAGTATGCTACTTCTGGTACTACTATATTTTTATACATTCCTCTGTATCCATAGATGTGTATAGAGCTATAAAGTTATAGATATTACTTTAGATCAAAATGCATCCACAAAAACTTTTTGCGTTTTCCCCTTTTAATCTGTCACAAGATATCAGTAGTTCAGGCTCCTATTTGTACATTTTTTTAGGAGAAAACTTGTATTGAAAAACATGTAATACAGTTTGCAGATGGGTAAAACTAAGCCCTACAGGGGTCTCTGGTGCAAAGCTCTTAAGGGTATTCACACTCACAAAGAATACATGGGATCAAATTTTGAACAGGGTACCATTACCATTCATTTGGAGATGGTTGCCTGTGGGATTTGAGGGCAAGTATTTTTGACTGGACACCTGTAATAGTTCAAAGAGGAGTATTATTTAGCCTAAGAGTATAGGTAGAATAAAACAGATGTAGCACAAATTTCATGGAATTGTTGCTACGTTATTGATGCAAAATACATGGTAACAAAAATGTAAGATCACAGTGAACTTGGTTGAAAGATAAGACCAAACAAATGATTTTTTTTTTTCAGCTCAGAGTTATGAACAAAAGCAAAGATCTCCTGCTGCCTGGAGTGTTTTCAAGTCATCTTAAAATGAATTAAACTTTTTTTTTTCATAAAATAAGATCAGACTTTAGAGACACAGATTCAGTAAGCTGCATACTACCTTACAGTGAATTCATTCCACTTCACTGTAATCTGTTTTGTCCTTATTCTTCAAATGGTCAATTGAACGATGCTACCAAGACTGAGACTGATGAACTTGCAAAGACTTTCCTTTTGATCTTTTGAGTACTGAAGTAAATGTCAGACATGAGAAAAATCTGTTTTAAGATAAGTAATTTTAGAGATGGGCCACAAATTCTGATGCAGGTTTGACTTACTGACACCAGACCACAAATTCCAGAATGCTCAAACTTGACTTTTGAGTGATTAGAGAGAAGTCATATCATATACATGTTTAGTTTTCTGTGTTTCCCCCTTCAAAGCTACAAAAGTGTACATATGCAAGTTTAGCTGACGTCCTCCTAGAATCCCTCTGCTAAAAAGTATGTAAAAATAACTAGTCTGAATTTCTGAGAATGACTTGTTAATCTTGTTGTTTGTTGGTACATAAGAATATTAAAAGACTTCTACCCAAATATCACAATCAAAATGGCACAAATCTTCATTTTTATAGAGCTTTTAGTCTGAAGCATGACAAGCTTCAATAGCAATAAAACAATACTGTAGGCAATATTGTAGAATTGCTCTTTTTTTTTTTTTAAGGCTGATGAGATAACATTTTTTATTTTTACAAATACACAACACACATTTGTATAAATATATGTGTAAGAGTTCTTCAAGAACAGCCTTTCCTTGTTCTTTCACTTCTTCATAAAATCACTTTTCAGAATCAGCTGCTAAACAGAATTGGACAGTGTCCTGTTTTTTGCTAACTCTGCGGAAACTAAAACATGTCAGCCTTTGGCAGATATTACTTGCACAGCTTATTTTCACAATGTTTTGCTGCTCTGCATAACTGTGTCTTCTGCCCATTGGACACCATGATACCATGAGGGTTTTTTTAATCTGTTCATGGACAGGAAGATAAAATGGATAGGTAGTAGGTCTTAAGGTTCATTTGTTCCTTGCTTTTCATCAGATGACTTAGCATGTCTGCAGACTACAAGATTTGTAAACTAAGAGTTGTTTAAAAGCCTATCTGGGAAACCTAAACAAGTAAATACAGACTATTTTGGCTACCTACCCAAAGTCCTTATGCATTGTCTCTTAAGTTCTCCTAGCTGAATTCTTGTTACACCTAGAAACAAAAAAAATCTAAAGGCTTAATTTTACATTTTATTTCCTTTTCCTCCTGCCTGTTCACGATGATTCATTAATAATTCAGGGAAAAAACTATGAACTGGCACATTAGCGAGTGGAACAAAATGTAGGCAAAAGTAGCCTTTTGGGGACATTTGTTGAGCTCTTGCAGTGCTATATTCAATTCTCTAATGCTTGTTGTAGAGTAAGTGCTTTCTATCTGAACCCTTCCAAGCAAAATTCCTAATGAGTGAAGTAACAAGTTAATGATCATGTTCGTTTTGATTTTTCATGCACACGAGATGGGAAGTATATACAAAATAAAGTTACCTGAAAATATATTTATATTCCTGTGGTGTAAGTGTGTCCTTCTTAAGTAAGACTATTCATAAAAAGCCAAAGTGGGGGAAAAATAGGAGGTTCCCTAACAGCTTAAAGAGGAGAACTTGATTTATGAATGAATGTTCATGTAAGGAATGCTTTTGACACCCATTTTCTGTTATTCACACGAACTTGAATTGTGACTAGCACCATGTGTAAACCTATAAGCAAGGAAAAAAGAAACATAAAAATAAACTGTTTCCTAACTATCTCCAAACTGTAACCAAACTCCCTTTAAAAGAGAAAGAAAAAATACTTGCTTGCACAATTGCAGATAAACATCGAATCCCTTCCTCCAATTCATCTCATATATATTGTATCTTCCATTCATAACGCCCTAAAAAATACTCTATTTTCTTGCCAGAATAGCTGATGCATCTTACAGTTCTACATACAACTTCTTAAAAATACTTGAAATATTTATCCTGTTAAAGGTATCTACTTTGTCCATGTGCATGTATACGCATAAACATATTGTTGATTTTTCACTGTTCTACTGATACGACTTCGGTCAACAGCTAAATTTAAGTTTCACTGCTGTTTCTTTTTAGCATTAAGAAAACAATTTATGCTATTCCAGAATCTGTGAGAAGGTGAAATTTTGCAGATTTTTCTGATTTGCACTGTTGTATAATACAATGCTTTGAATATTGTTTTCTTAATTAAATTCATTTCTGTCTCTTCTAAAAAAATGCATAGTATTTTTAGCTTTTAAAATATAACAGTCAAAATGAGATTTTTCAGGAAAGCATTGAAGGCATTTAACTCCACTTTATCCTATGCAACTGATTTATAACTTCATATATGAAGAGATAAAATGTGCAGGCAAATGAAAAGTTTAGTTTGCAGTTCTTCAGTCTACTCAGTCAAAGGCACAGATCTTGGGAGATAGTGGAAGTGCATGCGTTTAGCCACATACAATGATGGATCTATCTATTTTTGTGAAATTGAGACTGATCAATGTGTAGTTCTTTCAGTCCTTTGACAATTTAGCTATTAAAAATAGAAGTGAAAACATGTAGCTCCTAAGCCTCGGAGATCACAAGCTCTGATGTCCATGCAAGTTCTGTTTCAGGGATAGAAGCCATGTCACTTGTTGAACCATATAGATTGGAAATATTTGAATCCCTACAAGTTTCCTAGGAATAAACTATCAACCTTTGGAAAGCCCTTTATGTATTTTGGTTTTGATACGTTGTTATATTTCTGTCAAGTCTTAAGAGAAGAAGAACAGAAAGCTTGGAGGTTTCCATCTCCGCGTACTTTTGGTATGTGCAAGTACGTTTAAACATGTTAAATGTTTTTCTGGCAAACAGGTTGTGAAGCCTGATGAAATGTTTGTACTACTTGGCCTGTTTCTTTCATGGAATGTAATTGTGGTGAAAACTTACCTATATCCTGACTTTTTCTGAGTAGCAGAACACTTTTTAATTTGTTATCTTCTTAAGTGAAGGAGAAGCAGTAATGATAACACAGCTCTCTGAAAGCTCAGATAATATGGAGATGAAATATATGCCAAATCAAAATTGGATGGAAGATGATGAGTGGAAAAAGGTTCGAAAATTTTCAACAAATGATCACATAAACTGTAGTAGGACACGCTGAATAAGTCTAGAGGGTGGCTAGTTGTTAACACTTGTGTTTTTTTAAGAAATCTTACTGTACATGATTTACTTAAAATTTAAGCTGTCATTTTAGGTGAAAATCTTAACTTTCACCATAAATAACCTTTTCTAGTTTCCTAGTAAAGTTTTCTAGCTTGTAAAGGAAATCTTGAAAATGCAAGCCTGTGTGAATCCAGAAATGGAAAAAGAACGAATCAGCTATATAACCTGTCACTTTTTTTTTTTTTAAGGTAATTGCTATTTTTGGTGAGTGATAGGCCAGCCTGCCTCAGGATGCCACAATGCTCGCAGTTGGCAACCATTAAAAATAGTTTCCTGGTCAAAAAGAAAAGCACATCATACACTTAAAGTGAAGCTTTCCTAAGAGTCCCAAAACTTGAATTATAAAAACTAATTAACAAATTTTATTATTTCAAAAAATAAAGTCAGTAATGGACTGAAACAATTTTCTAATGGGATAAGACATGATATCTAGGAGATTAATGAGGGAATACTAATTTGAGTGGTGTTTTATTTCTTTGTAAGTAAGTATACATTGGCCATTGAACAAAAGAAAGAGCTACGTGACTAAAAAACCCCTTTTCTGGTTGTTCATCCAAATTTTATAATCTGTTTGTTCCAGCCAGGAACATGGGTGTTTTGCATTTGTTTCACTTAGAATGTTGCTGTCATCAGCCTGACAGCCAAACCTGAAATAAGTGCAGCCAAATATTTATAAAAATGCTTCCCAGATATGTAATGCATAAGTACATATTGTAAATTCATTCTAATTCCCCATGGTGTATATCTCATCACAAAGCAAAATGAGACTCAGGAGGGGCAAGCCAGTAAAATGTCTGGTTGGTAATTATTAGATGCTTGCACAGATCCTGCAAGTGGATCGAGGTTCTTTGTGCAGGAGCAGGGCCCAAACTGATTAGATACTTTGTCTGCAAAACATTTATTTTGAATTAGCTAATAAAACTCAGCTCAAACTAAAAATTAACATACCGTAATTTATTACTTACCAGATCAATCCGAAGCAAGAATTTGGTATAGTGTGACAATGTCACTTTTTAAATACTCGGCAAACATAATTTCGGTGAAAGAGATCAACTTCCTAACGTTAGATACTGCATGTTCCTAGTTATCAAATGTTTGGGTTTTTTCATTCAGAAATAGCGGAATGGTTTGATGTCTTTAAAAAGTGCACATAAATTGGATTCCTGGGCTGGGACCTTATAGCTCACAGTTAATGCAACAGAATTTTAAACCTTTGCAAAGAAAAATTTTGACTCGTATCATATTATAAATTATAGCAGTATAATTACTATAATAGATTTTTCTGTTGTTGTTGTTACATATCAGCAAGCGTCAGTCAGAGAATCCAACATCAAATCTTTGGTAGGAGAAATAATTTCTGTTACTATCTGCTATGTGTTGTTGCGATTTACATTGTTTCCCGTCCAGCTATGTAAAACCAATTGCAAGAAAGAAGTCTTACCAGAATTATGTGGAGTCATCTTTCTCTCTTTCTCTCCCTCTATTTCTCTCTCCATGATGCAAGTATCACCACTTTGGGCTTTTATGTAAGTAAGGTAATTTCAGCAGCACTTTGTGCAAGCACACAGGTGCATTTCTGAAGATTAAAAAGCAGAATAAAGTCTTGCAAATTGTGTTAAGAATCATATTCTAAAGGAAGGAAGACAGGATACAGAGAGAGAGAGAAATATTATATAACTGATATCTTGCAAAAAAAGTCTACCTAATGTAAAGGCGGTTTCTAAGAAACAAGCAAACAATTCTGTGAATTACTCTGATTATAGTTGCTGTGTTCATAAAATGTCTTGTAGCAAATTAGCTTCTTTTGATAATTCTTAAAAGAATGTTATTTCAATTCTACAGATCTCTCTCTAACAACTTCCTGCTAATTTTCAGGATTCATTTGCTATTTTATATCATTTTATGGTTTATTACCTAAAGGCATGATACTTGATCTAGTTAGCCTGCACAGGTGAACTCAGTCTTGAAGTCTTCATTATTCTAGACTAGAACCTGTTAAGGCAATTTGTAATAAAAGATTTTCAGGAGACATGTATGAAGTAATGTAAGTATGCATTTTTTCTATTGGATTTTTTAAATTATATTTTTTTATTTTCACATTTCTCAGGAAATGCAAAAAATCTTGCTATTAATATTGATTCGGCATTTAATAATTTGTTGGAATTTGAAGAGTTACACATGCAATACAACTGAAGTGATCCATATGATAATTAACTGACTTTGGAGGCTTATGCAAGTGATAGATTTGACTTCATGCTTGCTTGTTACATGCAATTTTTTTCTCCTCATTTACCTGCAACATGTTCTTTATTAGTAATGAGCCTCTGGTTCTTTCAGTCTCTCTCTGGAAATGTAAGTTCTCTGCATAAGTTTTGCTGAGGGATTACTCTGATGAATAAAGTATAAGAATTAAATCTTTGCAGTTGGTAAGCGTAAAGAATATTGGTGAAAGCAAATGAGATAAAGCCACCATTTTCAACAACTGTCCTCTGATTTCCCTTTTCCTGAGAAGGAAAGGGAGTAAGACCCCATCACAAGTTGCCTAACTTTTAACTTCTTGAATCTATTGATCTTATGTATGTAAAACTGAGCATTTGTATTATGAGTGTGACTATATCCAGTGCACCATAGAAGATAAGCAAGGTTAACCCATCTGGATTTCAAGCAGAAAGTCAAACACCATTTCAGTTACTTTCAAACATGAGCATCTAATATACGCCATAAAGGCTTTCTGGAATTTAACTTCTCAGAATAGGCATCTAAAATGGAAAAAAAAAAATCTCAATCTCTTTCAGTAAAATTAGTTTTAATTATGCTTTCACTAGGACCCAATCTCACTTCTGTTTGAGTAGGGAGGTGATGGAACCTTTACCTACATACGTACACCATGCTGTATATGAGCAGAATTATGGAGTGTACGCTAGCACCCATAGCACGCTGCCGGAACCTGGTCCATGTGGGTCAAGGCACAGATGGGTGGCCGGTAAGCTGTAAAATGCACTTGTTTGAAAGCCCAAACTACTACACGGAGTGATTGCTTTTTCATCCCCGATTTTGACAGATGGCCTTTACTTTCTGCATCAAGCTTAATACAGTTTGCTGAGAATATGGATGTCTTTTCCCCTTGCAAATTAGGAATACTTTCATAGAAAATAGCACAACATTGTCCATTTTTTTTAATACAGAAAGTTTGCAAGAGAACTCAGAGTAATTTGTTTTAAGGCAACTACCTCCCAGATGATTAGCAATGCTGTCTTAGATGTGATCTGAAGTTCTGATGAAGACTGCTTGTAACTTCAAAATTATGGTCCATCCCTGAAAGTTTGAAAGTAACTACAGATCTTCAAGAGTTCTGTGTTTTGCAAGAGCAGCGCCTAAAATATAATGAAATGTGACAAGTTAGGCATACTGGGTTCATTACTCGACTTTTTTCTAAGGGTGCATTTTGATCACATCTCTGAATGTCTCTCCTTGACTTGAATGTTAAAAAACCAGGAGATTCTCACAAAATTACTTCTCTCTAGAAGCAGCAGCTTTAATTTACCTTGTTTTGAAGTCTCTCTTAAATTTCAGATGTCTCTAGTATTAATGTGAACTAGACAGAACTGGAGTTTTCCCTCTCCTGTCTACTCATGCAGCTAAATTAATGTATTTTCTTCTAATAACTTGGATGTTATTTAAATTCTTGCCTCAAAACCCAGCAGCACTATAATGCATTTGTTGCTGCTGTTAGCTATGTCTCTACTTGAGACAATTTTTTCTTTTTTTTTTATGACTCTCTTAAAGAACTTACAGATATGAACCTTCAGCCCTATCTTATTGTAACATCTTTTNCCCCCCAACCTCCTCTTGTTTTCCACTGGGATGAACCAAATCCTTACAAAGTATTTTTGTGAGATACCAAAGTCAGTGAACAATTACTGTTCTGTGTTTGGGAAGAGGGAAACCCAGATTCAAGTCCTTATGTTGTCTGACATCAGAGCAGGAACTCAAATGGGACTCCCACATGCTAAACCATTTGAGACAGACTTGCTGGTTTTGATGAAAAATTCTAATGGGGGTCTAGAAACATTCCCTAATTAATATGCCATTGGAATTTCTACTGGGAAGTGTTTCTGATGAACAAGTATTATCTTGATAAACCTATACAATAAAAAAGAAAACAAATCTCCGCTTCAGTTCTAGTATTTTATAGAGTCAGTTTAATCCTTTGTAGTCAATTAATGTAGTACATTTTTTTTGTTCTGCAGAAGACTTAATGATGTTGTTGCCTGTTTTGCAAAGCCTTATACTAAGGGTCAGTGCTACAGAGTGGATGGAGTATGTATCTAAGAGTTTCCCCACCCATCCTTGCAAAAATTATTGTGCTCTCTTTAGTAATGACTGTATTTCAGCACAATCAGAATCCCCAAGCAGGCTCCTGTGTGTCAGACTGTCTGCAAAATGGGGCACAGAGGTGGTGCTGTTCTCTTATGCATGAGTATGTAAGAGTAATGTCAGTGTGAGTATTGATAATATACGCTTATATATTGATGATTCTGCCAGTTCTGAAACCACATGTAATTATGCAGGACTAAAAGATTTAGAAGCTCTGAGGCTACTAAATCTGAAGGGTATGCAGGGAGTGATCAACATGAAATACAATCAGAGGTGGCAATCTGAGAAAGCCCAGCACATGTGCTGACCTTTCTTGAAGAGAAGGATTATCTGGAGCTGACAAGGAGGGCTTCAGGTATTTAAAAAGATTTGACAAGTATCTTCACCTCTAAATGTGCCGTCTACATGCTGTAACTGTAATGTGGGGATAGTACTTAATTTCTGTCAAAGTTTCCTCTTCTAATTAGGTCATAACAGTGTTTTAGTAAATGCCCCTTATTTAAACATACCTAAACTAGCTTTAAATTAGCAATCTTGTTTAGGCAGCTCCCCAGTGGTGTCAGCAGGAGTTTGACTTCAGGCAAACTGCTTGGGCATTTACCAAACTGCTCAGCCAGATTTTTGCAGCTTGTGCAAATGTCTATGCTGAAGGACATGCACTGTTTTCAGGTAGTTGAAAACCAGTTTAGCAATGTTTTTCTGAGCTGCTGCCGCCTCCGTGATGACCGTAGCATATGCAAACAACTTGGAAAAGAGAAAGTTTATAATTCTGTGCCTTTGGCCTCAGTGGGGTCTTCACCTCCTCTGAAGCTTCAGGATCATGCTGTAATAAAACAATAGTGTTCAGCTTCATGCATAGTTAGAAGGTATCTTATAGCCAAGGAAAAGAGTGCCTCTAAGTAGCTATATTATCTAACTTTTATTTGTCAATTTGTATGTATAAACGATTTTAAAAAGTGGTTTATTGAAGTCCACAGTTAAATAATGTTTAATTGCTAAAGCAGTTTTGTTTTGAGGTTTTAATTTTCAGTGGTTTTTTTGTTTAAACTCCTCGTTATCTTGTTTTGTTGTAGTTCTGAATATTTTTAAAGTATCTTCTGGTGCTTTTTAATCTATCTGATTATGAAGATTGCTGTTACGATACTAAGAAAAATCAATATGTGGAATGTAAAGTTTTTAAATTGGGAAGTTTGAACTTTGGGATCTTGTCTGAAGGATTTTTGTAGATAATTCTGACAATTCCTATCATGCTCACTGCTTTACAAAGTCTTTCCTGCCGTAGTGAAACAATGTGATTTATTGCTTTATTGATTTATTTATTAGATAAAGCAAGAAAATGAAAAAATGAGGTAGCAGGTTTTGTACTCTTAATTGAGGCTGATTTACCTTTAGAACACCACGGGAATGTGTGTAGGCTTTCCAATAAACTAGTGTCCAAACTTAATCAAGATGGGCCACTCTGTTAGCTGGTTGGGGTTTTTTTAAGTTTAAATTGCTTATCTGATTGTTGATAAACAAATAATGGTTAGTGTTAACATACATGGTCCTGAAGAATATATGCTATTTTACTATTTGATTAATCAACAAATAGGTTTATTTGCCTATTTCACAATAGTGTGTTGAAAACTGAGATCTATCAAGTATCCTTTAGATCCTCTGGTGTAATGTACTTTATATATAGGAAATTAAAATAGCAGCTGTGTCTAATTTGCTGTTAAGTTCACAGTGACCCTTACTGCTTACAGGACAGCTTTTGCTTGCATGGGGAAAATGGCCGACACTTTTTTCCCCTCNTATAATGCATTTGTTGCTGCTGTTAGCTATGTCTCTACTTGAGACAATTTTTTCTTTTTTTTTTATGACTCTCTTAAAGAACTTACAGATATGAACCTTCAGCCCTATCTTATTGTAACATCTTTTCCAAGGTGTTTTTATCTGATTTTATCTTTCTCAGCTGCAAAGAAGTAGCTAACAGGTTTGCCCTCTTTCTCTCTTGCTCTTCTTTTTACATCTTGGGCTAAATGTCTATTTGTTAGACATGATGGCTGTAGTAGAAAAAAAACGGGTTTAAAATAGAGCTTAAAGAGAAGCAATTTTCAGCAAAACTTTGCAAGATTTTAAACACACACTGACCCCACANAACCTATACAATAAAAAAGAAAACAAATCTCCGCTTCAGTTCTAGTATTTTATAGAGTCAGTTTAATCCTTTGTAGTCAATTAATGTAGTACATTTTTTTTGTTCTGCAGAAGACTTAATGATGTTGTTGCCTGTTTTGCAAAGCCTTATACTAAGGGTCAGTGCTACAGAGTGGATGGAGTATGTATCTAAGAGTTTCCCCACCCATCCTTGCAAAAATTATTGTGCTCTCTTTAGTAATGACTGTATTTCAGCACAATCAGAATCCCCAAGCAGGCTCCTGTGTGTCAGACTGTCTGCAAAATGGGGCACAGAGGTGGTGCTGTTCTCTTATGCATGAGTATGTAAGAGTAATGTCAGTGTGAGTATTGATAATATACGCTTATATATTGATGATTCTGCCAGTTCTGAAACCACATGTAATTATGCAGGACTAAAAGATTTAGAAGCTCTGAGGCTACTAAATCTGAAGGGTATGCAGGGAGTGATCAACATGAAATACGATCAGAGGTGGCAATCTGAGAAAGCCCAGCACATGTGCTGACCTTTCTTGAAGAGAAGGATTATCTGGAGCTGACAAGGAGGGCTTCAGGTATTTAAAAAGATTTGACAAGTATCTTCACCTCTAAATGTGCCGTCTACATGCTGTAACTGTAATGTGGGGATAGTACTTAATTTCTGTCAAAGTTTCCTCTTCTAATTAGGTCATAACAGTGTTTTAGTAAATGCCCCTTATTTAAACATACCTAAACTAGCTTTAAATTAGCAATCTTGTTTAGGCAGCTCCCCAGTGGTGTCAGCAGGAGTTTGACTTCAGGCAAACTGCTTGGGCATTTGCCAAACTGCTCAGCCAGATTTTTGCAGCTTGTGCAAATGTCTATGCTGAAGGACATGCACTGTTTTCAGGTAGTTGAAAACCAGTTTAGCAATGTTTTTCTGAGCTGCTGCCGCCTCCGTGATGACCGTAGCATATGCAAACAACTTGGAAAAGAGAAAGTTTATAATTCTGTGCCTTTGGCCTCAGTGGGGTCTTCACCTCCTCTGAAGCTTCAGGATCATGCTGTAATAAAACAATAGTGTTCAGCTTCATGCATAGTTAGAAGGTATCTTATAGCCAAGGAAAAGAGTGCCTCTAAGTAGCTATATTATCTAACTTTTATTTGTCAATTTGTATGTATAAACGATTTTAAAAAGTGGTTTATTGAAGTCCACAGTTAAATAATGTTTAATTGCTAAAGCAGTTTTGTTTTGAGGTTTTAATTTTCAGTGGTTTTTTTGTTTAAACTCCTCGTTATCTTGTTTTGTTGTAGTTCTGAATATTTTTAAAGTATCTTCTGGTGCTTTTTAATCTATCTGATTATGAAGATTGCTGTTACGATACTAAGAAAAATCAATATGTGGAATGTAAAGTTTTTAAATTGGGAAGTTTGAACTTTGGGATCTTGTCTGAAGGATTTTTGTAGATAATTCTGACAATTCCTATCATCCTCACTGCTTTACAAAGTCTTTCCTGCCGTAGTGAAACAATGTGATTTATTGCTTTATTGATTTATTTATTAGATAAAGCAAGAAAATGAAAAAATGAGGTAGCAGGTTTTGTACTCTTAATTGAGGCTGATTTACCTTTAGAACACCACGGGAATGTGTGTAGGCTTTCCAATAAACTAGTGTCCAAACTTAATCAAGATGGGCCACTCTGTTAGCTGGTTGGGGTTTTTTTAAGTTTAAATTGCTTATCTGATTGTTGATAAACAAATAATGGTTAGTGTTAACATACATGGTCCTGAAGAATATATGCTATTTTACTATTTGATTAATCAACAAATAGGTTTATTTGCCTATTTCACAATAGTGTGTTGAAAACTGAGATCTATCAAGTATCCTTTAGATCCTCTGGTGTAATGTACTTTATATATAGGAAATTAAAATAGCAGCTGTGTCTAATTTGCTGTTAAGTTCACAGTGACCCTTACTGCTTACAGGACAGCTTTTGCTTGCATGGGGAAAATGGCCGACACTTTTTTCCCCTCTCTTTAAAAAATCTTTATCATTCTAGATTCAACGGAACTGATGAGAGAAACAAGAAAGTAAAAGCCCAGTTACAGACACACTGCTAGTCTTACTGAAGTGGAAAGAGAGAGGAAAAAAATAATGTCCTGTGTTGACTATGTGTTATTTCTTGAGCTCTTTAGAAAATGTGCTCTAGAGATGAAAAACATTTATTGTGCTCCATGCAATACATGCATGCTGTCAGTTTTTGTGCTGGTACAGCTCTTAATGTGATGATGTTTAAGCTGGTTGGCGTCCAAGCATTATTGTTTAGAGACAGCAGTATCAGGATCACAAATGTATTTGAACAATTATTCTAGCCACCTTTTACTCCCATGAGAACACCTGTGCTAGTACCTGTTGATCGTAATGTCTAAATATCTCATTTAGACTAATTAAAACATTCATTATTTTTAATGGAAATAGTTCTTGCTATTTCAGTAGATGTTGAAGTTCAGCTCACAGCTGTCTGTCTTCCTAAACTGCATGCTGCTTTTCTCACAGGTAGCTGCTGGCAACTGAAGACTTGCCCTACGCATTAACTATTAACCAGGCATCAAGGCAAGGAGTTCCTTTGGGGATTGACTGCAGTTTATTTGCTCAGTATATGCAGCCTCTTTTGCCTCAGGCGCTGAATAGAGCACCTCAGTCTTGAACTCCCTGGTCTTTGACTTCTGAGAAGCGAAGTTGCCTAAGGGGAGCTATACTTCAGCAGAGCTTTTGTTCAGGGTATTTTGGCTTATACAGGGTAATATCTGTAATGTGGCTTGGAAAATGCTCAGTGCATGGCACTTATCTATTATCCCTGTCATATGTGAGAACCAGAGGGGTGTGAGCTTGCCTGAAAGCTACTTCAGATTTTTTTTTTTTTTTTTTTTTCTCCCCAAAGCCATTCAGTCTTGGGGTCTTGAGCTGCAAGGGGACTAGGGAAAGTGTGAAATATTTGGCAATGGAGCCCTAAAGGCAAGTGGCACTTTGAATGGAGTTTACGTATAACACATCAAAACATTGCCTCTTCAACATCTGTATGTAATGCATAAAAGAACACCCACTTGTGTGTTTGAGACAGGTGATGATTGCTGTCTAAAATATACTGAGAGGAGAGAAGATGACATGAAAATGAGTGCACATTATTTAAAAAAAAAAAAAAAAGCGCCATAAACTGGTTGCTGAATTACTTCAGGGGGATCAGAAGAAGGATTCACACAATCCAAACAGTTCTGGCATAGGTTATTGTCCCTGCTCATTGCAGGGGGATTGGACTAGATGACCTTTAAAGGTCCCTTCTAACCCATTCTTTGATTCTAGTCTTGGGACAAAGAGGGTAAAAGCTTACCTGTGAGCAGTTTGCTGAATTTATGGAATGGACTTTGTCTTTTGCTTCTACAGCCAGCCATCTGAAAGTTTGCCAAGAAGACCTTAGTCTCAGTCCTTTGTTCTTACTGACATACTTGAGAACACCCAATGTTTAATCAAGCATATTACAGACATTTATGCTATATAAGTTAGTGGCTAGATACAAATATACACTTCAGCAATGTCAGTAGCATCTATGTGTGGAGAGCAGGACGAAAATGCACAGATGCGTTTGTAAGCATGTGTTACAAGCAGATCTGTGCAAACCCATTAAATTCATATGTGTTATTTTGTATATTAGCATGAAAATGTGTTTCGTTTCCGTTATTGAAGCCATTTTTGAATGTGGATTTAATAAGGATCAAAGATAACCTTTAGCAAGTGTTTGTTTACTGCTATATGTATACATATTAAAAGATGAAAGATTATCAGTAGATTTTGCAATTTTATCAGATAAAACAGCAGTTCTTTGTAAGTGAATTTCTGGTATTACATACATGCAGCCCAAGGTGGGGGGAATAATGGGATATTTCTTTTTTTAAGCTTGGCATTACTATTTCAAAGACAGTGAGCAATATTGCTGCTGAGACTGTTTCTGTCCTACTTCCTTTCCCTTCCTGAGTACTACTAGGATTTTGTCTTTTATAAGCAAGAGGTGTGGGTATATCTTTCTAGTTATTTACCTTCTCATCAGTGACAAATCTGAGATTTATTCTCATTTCTGTAACAGTAAAGACTGATAATAAATGGTTTGCAATCCAAACAGAAATCAGGAAATCCAGAAATGTTAGTTCATAAATACCTTTTTGAATTTCATCATATTTGTCTTTCTCTGACCATACTGTGTGTATTTCCCTGGATGTTCTCCTACACACGTGTAACATTTTGCATGTGTCCAGTGCAAGTCAGTCATTCCCAGGTATCCTTCCAAACTGACATGCCGAACTTATAACCCAGTCTCTACTTGAAGTCACTTTTTGAATGAGAAACACAAACTTCTCTCATTCGATCATCTATATATGTATTAAATATTCATCTGTCCTGACTCAACTTCCCAGTTGCAATTTCAATATTTATTCTGTCAGATAGTTTCCAAGTGCCTTATTCACACTTTCTTAGGAGAAAGTCTTATAATCTCTATTTGTGTTCTTATTTTTCATTCATCTTATTTATTCACTTGCTATTTTGTAATAGAAATCCAAGATCATGGTAACTGACCAATTACCATATTTAATTCACACAGGAGATACAATCTCAATAAGAACTGCTACAATTAAACCGCGTACTTTAAGGTATATGTGTATTAGAATGATATACAGGTCTTAAATAAACCACAGGAGTTTTTGCTTGGATAACACAAATATTAATGAAATGTGAAATGCTGTTTAACAACATCCAGTTTGTCTGTGAAGGATAATGTTCACATACTTGTTGAAAAACAAGATCAGATGCAGTACAATTTTCTAATATAAAAAAAGGCTTTGTGTGTGTGCCCATCACCTTTTAGAATTACATTATTGGAAGTTAAGGGCTAGCAAACTTCCTGGGTTTAAAATATTGAATTCGTTGAATAACAAGAGCCTGCTAAGAGTAACACCTTTAATATTATTTTAGAGAAATGTGCCATTTCCTTGCTGTAAGAAAGCGTAGAGAGAGAACAAAATTCTCTCAGTCTCTATATGGTCAGATTTGCTTTATTATCTCTGAAGGACAGATTAGGAAATGAAAATACAAAGAATCAAAACAGCTTTCTTCAAACCTCATAGAAGAAGAATTTAGAATAGAAGAACTAAATGCTTGTTACTGAGGATAAAATAATGATTTGACCTGCTCACTGGCTTTTCTGATTCAGATGTTGTTCGTATAATCTAGTGAAGTACGTTCAATAAAGTGTGTATTTTAGATGAGGAATATGTGAAAGTGGTTATGTAAGCAATTAATTTCTTCCTCTAAAGCTGCACCTATCCCGTCCTGTGATATTTCTCTCTCCAATCGTTCTTCTGTTTGGTGTGGAAGTAGGGGGTTTTTGTTATGGTTGGCTTCATGTGTCCCACTCTCTAGAATCTAATGCTGTATTTCAGTAGCAATTTTTTTTTAGCAGTGAAAATGATAAAGGAAAAGTAACTGGTTACAACTACTGCTGCTTCAGGATAATTTAAAACTGAGAGTGGAGAAAGGACTAGTACAGATCTTTTTAATGGAATTGTGAGACACAAGATTTTTTCCTTGCGTATTCCTTTCATATATACAGCTCCCTGAGCTGTCAGTGGTGCAGGAAGAGCAATGGTAGTTGCAACTAAATTTAAAGAAAGGGCTTTTCAGCAGCCTTCTTGCTCAGATTTGTCAAACAATAATAGATATGAATATATTTAATTTCTGAATTGTTGTTGTTGATGACCCTTGTTAGTCAGCTTACAAGTATGAACATAATGCAGCTCTGTGACATGCAGGCTCTAAAATTTACATCAAACCCCAGTTTTCTGAATCATGACAAGTCTCTAGCATAGCAATAACTGCCTCTGCAGTTACCATTAAATATAAACAACTTGTCTGTTGAATTCAAAACGAAAAAAAGAACATAATGTTTTTTCTGTACTTACTTTGTTACTACTTCAATAAAATAATCAATTTTATGACAGAAGATATCTAGGCAGTTGATATCAACCATGGCAATTCTGTCAGCTCTGGAAAGGTGTCGATGGGTTGATTTCTTAGAGGAGAAAGAAGTCAAGACAGGAAACCATTAAACCAGCACCATACATCTACTTGGCTGTGTTATAAGACTGAGACATACTGGGCTACAAGGAGGGAGACAAGTCTAACTTATTGTGCCATCTGATAAGAGTAGGGTGATGCCCTACCATAAGGAAATATACCTTTGATATGTCTTTTTTGATTAGATAGGCCTGTTCACGTTGCTTACCCCAAGGTGTAGGCCATTGTCACAATCACTTTCCTCTTTCTTCACTGCTGGACCACTGCTGGTGGGTGGATTGTGTGGGGTCATGGAAGGACAGAGCCCTTAGTGCCATGTTGTTTAATCTGTGAGATGTCGCCTTCATACCCAGCATCATGTATCAGAAACTGTGTGAGTGGTGTGCCTGATGTATGAAATTAGTCTAGGTTGGCTATACCAGACTTTTGACCATTGTTAGCACCTCAACAAGTATCAGTGTTGGAATATGAATGGGAAATCTCCTAAAAGCCTCGCTGTTGATGGCCCATTTTGTGAAAGCAAATAGAAAGAAGCCACTCTGCAAAATCAGTCAAGTTATGCTGCAAGAATCAGCTTTTTGATAGTTGTCATTACAGTGTGGCTAACACATTTTGGTCTTGCAGTGTAGATAGGACTGAATTCTGTCTTCATCTTGTCCCTAAATTACATGATAGCCTTTGGTTTTGGCTAGGCTATAACATAATTTGGGAATGTGGCTTGACACCATCTACACTGCAGAATAAACTGTGTTCCTAGCAGGGTTGAGCAATTATCATCTTATGAGTACCTTCTCCTCCTCCAGTGTAGACTTTTTTTAATCTTTTAATGAATCAGCACTTGCTACTAATCATGTTACTTTCATTAATCTAATGATTTCTTAGAAACTTGAAGTGCTTCGTATGCATTAATAGGTCCTCACACTACTCTTCTGAAGTAGTATGTTCCTGTAATTTCTATTCTAATGGGGTAAATCAAGGCACAGAATGGTTAATTGCCTTTCAGAAACTTGCTGGCAAAGCCAGCAACAGAATGGCCAATTCCTTTAGCCATTAGCTATGGTATGTTTCCATGTCTAACTTCACAATGGACTAATAGAATAGAAGACTAAACTAGAGCAGGCAAGAAACTTTTTATGTAAAAGTATATTTCAGGACCTTTGATTATGAGTTTTAAGTCAAAGCCAAGGGAAGTTGTTTCATGTTGCTATTTGTGAACGAAAACAGCAATATAAATAGAAACCCAAGTTAAGATAAGAAAAACTATCTCCACACAAGCTGTTGCAACAAGAATGAAAACGACTGGAGGATAAATGCAATGCTGAAACATATAGTAGATGAGTTGTAAGCTACTCCACATATCTTTAGAACCACCAAATTAAAACCCAAAAATTATTGGCCAATACAAAATCTGCTTGACAGAAAATAAGTGCTATATCCAGCATGCAAAGGCCCAGACATAGCAGTCTGACATAGAACATGGTTAAAATCCATTCAGTGCTTCATAACAGGATGCTGGGGATGCTGAAAGGATACTAAACAGAAGGGTCGTTGGTTAGCATTTAGGTTAAGATAGGGCATTGGGAAAGGGAAGTCTTACCTGATATCAGATGCAAGATTTGAGACTGGTTGTTAAAAAGATAATATCTTTCTGTGATACTACTCTTGTTACTGGGACTGCTAAAGATGTGCTGGAAACCACAAGAGTAAGGCAGCAGGATTTCTCTTAAGCAACCGTCTGTTGGATGGAAGCAGCAAAGTTGGCTTTTCCTTGAAAGAGCTGGACATCAACAGCTGACATTAGAAGGAGGTCAAGATGAAAATAAGCACCAAAACACCTGCCATGAATGTGGTGTTCTGTAGCAAAATGACAGATTGTGTTATTGCCAGAGGGAAATCCCTTTGTTTTGAGTCTGTTTTTTTCTTGCAATGGCAATACTGCAACTTCTGTATTAAATTTAAGGCTTCTGTGAAGGAAAGTGTATCAAACCACGTTCTTGATTTATTTCTTATTTCTGGCAACATTTTAATAGAGAAGTATATTTTCTTTTTGTTTCAAGCAAAATACATATGAAGAGCAGTAATAAGGTCTTGAGTTCCCAGGGGATTGCTATGGTACTGGACAGTGTCTGTGTCACCCCAGTTGTCCTAGGATTAGCGCTGGGTAGCAAACCCTCAGTAAGACTATTACTGGTCTTTGCAAAGCACCAGGATGATGCGTATTTGACTACCTCAAAATGTTGGCATCTGTAACTGAAAAGGTATGTAAATTTAAAACGGCAGGGGTTTTCCAAGGTGTTGAAAAGGAGTGGGGAGAGTGGGAGGCAGAGGAGCCACCATAAATTTTCTCCAGGCCCAGAGGCTGAAAATGTTTTGAATTCTTCCCCTTTAGACTTGCCAGGCTAAGTCAATGGCAAGAACCAGAGGGGCTTTCAGGAAGGCTCTGTGTGGGTGTAGAAAATGAAAATGTGGTAAGGCTACAGTCTTCAAATTCACACAAGGAGTAAGTTCAATAATGTCACGGGATCTGAAGTTGTGATATTAATTCCCTTCTTATACAGGAAAACCACGGTGCCTCTCACTGTTGAGTGTCATGATGCTGTTGCATGCTTTTCCCAGTTGTGGTGGTTTTGGATCCAGGACCGTCACTGATCTGCCATGTGAACTTCAAACAGCCACTGCCTGTTTCTGTGCCTGTACCTCTTACCAGCCTTTGTCACTTGGTTTGGATCCTTATTTGGATTCTGATTGCTTAGCAGCTCATACAGCCCAGAAATTAATGCACTAATTGAAGCTAAGATTAAACAGAAACACAGGTCTCTGCAGGATTGAGGTACATGCAGTCTTTTGGGGACAATTGCTATATTTAAGCAGTACACCTATAACACTGCAAACAGTATCATCCAAAACTGTGATGATTGAGGGCTGGGGCCCTCAAGACTACTTAATGATTTCCGATAGCAATTGAGTCTTCTTGTTATCATTTGATGGGCTCTGAACACTCATCACTGAGCAAAACACAACCCCTATAGTAAAGCAGGTTGCTATTGGAAGTTTCATGTGAAGCTAAACTGAATAGCTGAGTACCTCTGTCAAAAGTCTGGAGGTAATTTAAATCAAGATTGCACTATGTTTGTGGTTTTGTATTGGGTTTTATTTTCAATTTCCTGTCCATCTCCAGAGACAGTGGTGTTTTCTTGTAAGAGCATCTTACAAACTACATCTCTTCCACTGCTGACTTGTTTAGGACCAGAGAGGCATTTCAACACGGAGGCTGACCCCTTTTGTTTTCAGTGTCTTTTGTGCACGGCCTCTGGAACGCGCAAGTTTCAGGCTGCTTTCCCCTCAACTGAGCAGAAAATGTTAGTACTGCTGATCTCTGTGACAGAGCAATGGGTGACAAATTGCCTTGTCATTTCAATCAAAGCCACCCACACTTGTCATTAGATTTATCCAGGGTTAACCGTTCATTACGCACCAGCCTGGGCTGCCCAGGGTAGCTGTTTTTCTTAATCTCTTGTCATAACTGTTGTAGGTTGGAGGCGGGAATGAAAGTACCTGCTGGCTGAAGTGACAGCTTTATTCTAGGAGCTGGGGACTCAGCTGAAAGAAAAAACAAATGGGGACACAAATTACTGGGTATGCAGTTCAGAAGGATAATGCATTTTGTAGAATTAAGAGTTTGTTTAAAAGAAATTATATAGCAGGTCTCATCTCCTCCTACTTCCTATATACTCTACTTTTTGCACAGATTTTTCTATGTTCCTCTTGTTTCCTTCTCCCACATGAAACTGCTTTTTAGGGTGTGGTGTTTTTTTTGCTGAGATTTTGCTGTTTTAATTGGAATATATTCAACAAACTTATTACCAATTCTTGTGCCAGGTTTTGTTTAAAAATTCAAATATATGAGAAAAGATGATGTAGACCTAGCTGGAATAATCCATTTCACATTGTAACAGCACAACTCCAAACACATTTGAGTTTGAATTTTATTGTGTTATGTCTCAGTGTGTTAACTGTCTTTGGATAGTAAACTTACTTTTCTTTGTCTTGTCCCTATGGTATTAGGGTAATACAGTTCAGTGCCTTATCTCTTGGAAGAGGGAATCTCGTTTTGTCTGATACTGACTTGCTTTGTCTCCCACTTGCCCTACAGCTAAGGGGAAAAAAAGGTATTTGTTTATTTTTTTATCATTAAGTACCGTGCTATTTGCAGTAAAAAGCCAGGGTATCCACCTGGGAGACAGCTACTCCCTGAGTAGCTAAAGGAGAAAAGAATAATTAATATTATTTTTTTCCCAGCCACTGGAAATAAAATGGCTGTATCTGAGTTATTTTGAATAAATACATTAGACTTCTTGAACTGATAAAATTTACTACAGGTACATTAGACCTTTGATTGAATTTTCATAGTATGTTCAAGTGCTAGGTATAGACCACATGTATTTTTTTTATAATTTAAACCACCTAAATTCTGGCAATACTGCCAACTATTTGTTGTTACTGGATAACTTTTGATGACTCAAACATCCTAAGCAATTTCAGTGACCCAAGCTTTAAAACAATATAACCTATTACAGCATGTTTTCTTATTTCCTCCTAGTTTGGCCAACCTTGTATAGATTTAAGGTAATAAATATATATAATTCTGTATTAGGGTATATTTATATATTATACATCTATCTCTATTATCTTTAATATAGATTGTGCTGCATACTAAAATTAAGTGTATTCTAATATTGCTGAAGCTTTCCAAGAGAATATAGCATGCATTTTGAAGTTGTGCTCTGAGGCAAGTCTGTATGATTATGGTCATTAAAATAAGGGCTTCTTTTTGTACAGAAAAGCGACATTAGTCATCTGACATGCATCTTTCCCATGGCACTCTGAATGACAGGACTTTAATCAATGAAATTTCTCCCTGTATGTGGAAGTACAGCAAGCAGACTAGAATAGTTTTTAGGAACTTCCTAACATTTTTCTGTCAGGTACTTGGTTTGTTCAGTGGCAGTGTGGTACAGTGTGGCAGACATAGGCAGTGAGGTTTTAGAGCTGTTTATTTCAGATGAGCAAGTAGGCACCTGTGTGTAACTCGGCACGGTTACATTTCCAGCATGTTGGACATGCCTCCTTCCCGTGCAGCATGCAAATGCTTTGAGACCTCCAGGAAAAGGACAAACCAAGGCTGTGCAGTACTGGTTCTGTGCAGATGTCCTGCAAGAAAACAAATCCAGGGTATCCACAGAGGGACTAAGGAGAGCTAAGCGCCAAGAGAAGTCATTACATCCCCTCTCTTTTACCAGAAGAGAGCTTGTGAGGACTGTTAGGGAAGAAAGAAAGGAGAACAGAACAACTCCAAGGGATTTACAGTATAGTTGTAAAGAAAAAGGAAGCAGAAGCCACTCTGTGAGGGGAGGTGGGATAGTTCTGAGATGCAATGAGTGTCATCAGACACCCATTAATTTATTTATAAAGTAGTGGCAAGTGAATCTTTTAGCCTGATACCATGAGGGGCTTGGACCTGGACCTTCCATTTGGGATGAATACAAGTGGTGAGACCTCAATGGTTACTCAGAATCAGACCTTCTGTGGTTACATGGGATTATGTGGTTACCAATGCCCTGTTTTGAGTTTGATTGTAATTTATTATTGGATGATTTAAAATTGGAGAGCTTTTCTGTAAGGTGTATGTGGAGGGAGGAGAAAGGGGAAGATGAAAAGAAAGGGAGGAGAGAATGAGGCAAATACTCTGTAAAAGGTTAAACTACTTGCAGAGACAGACAAAGTGGGAATAAAAGAGAAAGCATCAGGGGATAAGCAGCAAAGCATAAGATTAAGGGGAGAATTGTAGATATGATGGCCCAGTAACTTACCTTTATATCATCCTCTTCATGGTAGAAATGATCCTAGAAGCCAAGCTGTGGTTCAGAGACAAGATACAATTCAAACACTGCTTTGATTATGACCTCTAAGGCAAAGGTAGAAATGACCTTCTTAAAGTTTTGCTAACATAGATGAGGATGAGCACAAAATCCCAGAGAGTCATCTCAAAGATTGTGGTGGCTGAATCTGTGAATCACATGAAGCTCTGATAGCAGTACCTCCCTTGCAGGTAAGTACATAGGTTTGGATAAACATATATGTGGTCTGTCTGAACTGTCCATACCAGGGTTTGTTTTCCTCCCTTTTAACACTTCCTGTCCTCAGATACATCAGTTACTTACACATTGGTTATCTGTAAATAATCCTTACTATTCATTCACTGACCACTGACTGGCCAGCTGAAATTGAGATTGAACCACTGCAGGGTCAGTTCTGTGTACAACAGAAGAAAGAACAGTGAATGTGCTGCTAATACTTCAGGAACAGGAAGAGCAGTGATCAATTACAAATCTGTTCACCTTGTACCTCAGCCGGCTGAAATGCTTCTGGGTAAATTCTATGGGAAAGACATGAGAGGAACATAGAAAGTAAGATAAAATGCAAAGCAGCTTTACCAAAGATTGATTATGACAATAACTAAACTGATTTCTTGGTAAAGGATTATTACTTATCTTCACATAGGAATGATGGTGGATTTATCTGGATTGTTTTCCATGGTGCTACATGGAACAGAGGGTAGGGAGTTTAGAATTGATATTGTAAAGGGCACATTGAGGTGGCTTGCAAGAAAGCGTCAGTAGGACATGCTGGAGGAGAAAATTTGGATCTGAAGAGCTGAATAGTGAGAATCTTTAAGAACTGATCTGGATATTACTATTTAATAGCATAGTTAATAACAGTGGCAGAAAAAGTAGCAGTGTGTGAATTAAATCTGATGATGATACCAGATAGGAACATGTCTTCAACACAGAAGCAGACTGCAACATCAGACAGGATTTCATGGACTGGTAGAAATAAATGAAATGTAATAGTACAGAGGGAATAGACATGTTATGGGAATGGATAACAAATTTCTGCCCTACACTAGGGGCTTGTCAGTTGGCACGTTAGTGGAGGAAAAGGATTGGTATGTTGATTGTGTTCAGTAGTATCAAAACTAGCAGTGAGAGAAGCACTGTAAAAAGAGATTCCAGGATATATGAAAAGCTTTATGTGCCACAAACTGGAATAGTATTTATGGTATTGCATAAAACACTGTTAAGATAAAATTTGGTGTTTTGTTTCAATCCCTCAAATACAGAAAGAAATAATTCAAGTAGAACAGATATGGGAAATAGATATTTGAAAGATCAGTGAAATGTTGTGCAGAGAATGGTTGCTACTATTTCTGCAACAAGTGCTTTCCTAAATGCAGAAGAGAAATAAGTTAAAGCATATTTCCTTTCTCTGGTAACATTGTCCATTCAAAGGTTACTGTCTCTGCTCCACCCTGTGCCATGTCCTTGCCTGCAGGCAGCAGAGCTGCCTGTCAGAGCCCGGGGACCAAGGCCACACAGCAGATGAAGGACAGGTCTGGCAATGGGCAGCTTGGGGCCAAAGGGAGCAGGGACAGATGCTCATGGAGATGGCATTGCCATACAAAAGAAGATACAGGGAACTCTACTTTTATATTAAGCTAAAAAAAATAGTGTGGGAGCAAAACAAATTAGTGTAAAATTGAAGTTAATTAATTGAAAATGGAAATTAGAAGACCTTTTGTGTCCCTTAGAGCCACTCAGGTTCTCAGCCTGCCAGGGAGCAGGGGAATTAAACTGCGTATGTGCACCCATAGTTGTCTTAAAACAGAACATGTACTGTGTTCATGCACCTCTGGGATGGGATGATAGGACACTTCTTGAGTTACAACAAGTCATCCAATGAGTTCCGTTTATCTTTCTTTTAAAAATTGCAGAACATGGCCACCTTATTTCCCTGCAAATTATGCCTTTAGAATTAACAAAACAGTGATAAACTGATTAGCTCATGGATTCCCTTTCTTCCTATTGGACTACAAGGAAGAATTACATGTAAATTGTTATCTAAAGTTCGGAGGAAGTCTGTACCAACTCTAATGATGCTTAAGTGCTTCACACTGCTGTGTGAAGTTATGTCTTTTTAAACTTTATTTGAATTGAATGCAAGTATTGCAATGCCTTGTATCTCTAGCTATGTTTTGCTCAGTGGCAAGGCATTCAGACTGGTATAATTCAGATCTGTCAACAACCATGCTTGTTGCTTGGTATCAAATATGAAGGACTCAACTATTATTAATATGAGATTGGATCCTGTTGCTTGAGCATGCTGCTAAATTCAGAGAGAGCAGGACTAGAGCCTTAGTCAAAAGCAGCATGTGTGATTATTTTATTTTTTATTTTCCCCTGTATTCCTTTTCAGTGCTGAAGGTGTAATAAGTTTGCAGGAAAACATGGCTCTTGAAAGCAAAGTGATTGGTGAAAGATGGTTGCTTAGCTTTGTGTCAGAGTGCCTGAGATTGACGTTAATCCCTGCCTCACTATCTGCATAACTAAACTCAGTCTTGCAAGAAATATTTACCTGGTTCTGTTTATTACAGAATTGTCAATATGTCATATTTTTGTTGAGTGTCCTGTGCTTTTGGTTTTGTTTATTTTTGAATGGAATTTAATTATGTATATAACCTTGACCTTTTTTTAAAGCAGGTAGGGTTGGCAGTTCAGTGGCTCTGCTATTTCCACCACGGCCTATCTAAATCTGCTTGTACCTTGTCAGTAGCTATATGACTGCCTGCCTCTGCAAATGTTTTTCTGCCATTCTGTAGCAGGTGTGTGAGTCCTCACTGCGTACGTAGCTTTAGGGGTTGCTGAATACTTATTAATGGTCACCTGCATTGTCTCTTCTTGACCTCATTGCACCCTGTGGTTTTTGATCTGAATCTTGCAGACATGTTGATGAGCTGGATAGCTTTTCTGCAGTGGGAAGGGATATACTGGCAAAGAGGTTGGCCGTAAGACTTATGTGGAAGAAAGCAGTGGTGACAAAAGCTGTTCAGTAAACATCTTCGAGTGTTGGAGCATCATCAGGTTGTGACTCTGGGGTACAGCTTGGGCAGTGGAACGTACGTAGCTGCACTGCAGGGACTGAAAACTAGCACAAGAAAAACCCACGTAGTCAGAAAGATGATGACTTCTGTGAACTCGTGTGTTTCCGCGTGTGAGGCTGACTCCCGTGGAGTCCGCTCTTGCCTTTTATCGTAAACGGTAGCATGCAGCTGAGCTGGTGCTTGCCAGACAGACGTAAGCCACAGAGAACTCAGTCTGACTTTTTGGTAAACCAGTCAGGTCAAGTCTGCAGTTTGGTAGGCCTGTCGCTCATCTTTTCGACAAACACCTAGTGTTACGGTTCTGTGCGACAGAGCTATAATAGGTGCTCTATATCCCAGTAAAGATCCTTGTTGACTAAACCAGAGAAGTTTTTATGTAAAAGTTATATTCTTGCCAGTCAGTTGTTGAATTTTCTCCATCGGAAACTGTATAGACTAAATTTAAAATTCAGACTGTTAGGAAGTTTCACATATAATTGTAGTGAATTAAACTGGTAAATGTTGATCT
Organism: Aramus guarauna; assembly: GCA_013400195.1. NCBI lineage: Eukaryota > Metazoa > Chordata > Aves > Gruiformes > Aramidae > Aramus > Aramus guarauna. The sequence goes on along the minus strand of VXBL01006455.1, from coordinate 237,284 downwards.
TTTAATACCAGTATAGCAAGGAGATGTTACTGAATCATACCAGAACAAAAGATCCCAAAACAGTGAAACTTAAAACTCCTTTCTGGAGTTATTTGGAAATCTGTTTTATCTGTTTTGCTTTTGTTTTGTGGTTTTTTTTTCTTTGTTTCCAAAAGAGTTTCCTTATAACAGTCAGAAGATTCTTTGATTTGGAAGAGACATATTGATTGATATTTTAAAAGACTTCATGAGAATTAAAAATGAAATATTACATGAATATGTACATGGTTTTATTTCTACTTCTGATATGTCATGAAACCAAACCAAAAATGATAACAACAAAAATATTTTGGTTTTAATTTTCAGAAAGAAAATACTTGTAAGTTGTGATCGTACCTATGACCAAACAGGTATTCTGAGCTGTTGTGATCTATGAGCATTTAAGTAAACACAGAGCTTTGTCTTTTTCTTTTTTCTTTTTTTTTTTTAATAACTCCATGGATACAAGTTAGCAGCATAAAATATTAAAACTGGGGGTTTGCCATCTATTTAATGCTGTAAGATCTTGTTTCTTTAAATAAAAACAACTGCAGTGTTAGCAATGAAAGTATCATTTTTATTTGTAGCACATTGATCAACATAGCTTGAATTTTTTACCATGCAAACTCAGCACCAGAAGGTATGAATTTCCATCCCTAGAGTGACTTAGAGCACATATACTATTTTCTTCAAGGTGCATTGGGGGCAAAATAATTTAGCTTTTCAGCTTTTTTGGGTGAGTTATCAGGTTCATCTCAAGGTTGAAAAGGATGTTCAAGCAGGCGATTAACTTAAACTAGTAAGTTAGAGATTCAGTTTTCTGCTTTGAGGAAGACGTAGTCTGGGCTGCAGGCAGTTACTCTTAGCATAAATGAACATGTCAAGTATGAAATTTAACACATTCTTATTTCTGCAAAGAAAAATATTCTTGTGGTCATATGGTATAAATACCAAGCACAACATAATACGTGCTAAAAATTGAAGCCTTTAAATTAAGAAAGTGGAGGAATAGTGTGGTTTGGTTTTTTAAAATAAAACTTAGTATTTTAAAGTCTCTTTTGTCTACTCTCCTGTTAACAAGTTAGTCCTTTTTATTACAAATGTTGACAGACTGTAGTTTATGTACTTTATCTTCCTGTCTTCTGGTGCCCTGTAACTAACTTTGAACATCTGAGGCTCTGCTATCTGTCAAGGCAGTTCTGGCTAGAGTAGTGCAGTATTTTGAAGGAGAGCTACAACATGGTCTCCCACAGAGACTTTGGTTTTGGCTTATTGATTAACTTCTTAGGTTCTGTGACTGTGATGACTGGGCTTCACAAGTACCCAGAAGCTAGGAATATTATAAATAAACTGTGAAGGAAGCAAATAACTGAAGCAAATAACTTTTCTCCATGCAGTTAAGATATTAAACATGACTCTCCATAAAGCACTACAGAAACTCTCTAGTAGCCTAAGATACCATATGCTGAGTTCATTTATTAACCTGATTTTCTTTAGCTTCTGAAGAATAAACTTGTAGCCTGTCAATAATTTCTCACTTGTCTCAAAAAGGTGGTATTTTTTTCTTCAAAACTTGGCTGCTGGGCTTCATGTGATTGTCTGTGTCTTTAGGGTTTTCCTTCAGAAAAACACACATATTCTTTTTTAACTTCCCAATGACAGAAAAACTTGAAAGCGTGGATAGCAAAGAGTCTGATTAGAAACAGAGGATGCTGCTCTTTGTGTCATGATCTCGGGGTAGGAGGTATGAATGTAGTTTGTAGCATTTTTGATTGCCTATGATAACACAGGTCCCAGATAATAGATTGTTGAAATACGTAATAGTGGATTAGACAGGGCTAGCACACAGGTGTGAGTACTAACACGTGCATGTTGTTTTAAGTGTTGGCATTGTCCCTGACATGGTCTAGTTGGCACTCCAGGACCGCTGGCAAAGCCTAGACTGTATGCAAGAAAACATTACTCTCTTGCCCAGCAAATTACCGATTTTGGCCAGGGAGAACAGCCCAATCCTTCTTCATGAGCGGTACACTTACTGTGCGCCTTGGGCACAGCTGTCCCCTGGCTATATGTTGAGGGATGCTTCCCAAGCTGGAGGCAGGGCTTGCCCATGGATAGGGGTGATTAACACTAGTAAGAATAGGGCAGAGGGATGATTAACACTAGCAAGAATAGGACAGAAAATGCTGAATACATGAAATAGTTTAATTTTCCACTGTTTTGTTTGTATTGCTTAGGTCTCTTCCTTTAAATACAGGAGTCAAAGTATAAATGAATCTGCAGAGACTTTCCACTCAAGTGGAAAATATGTTATTGTCTGTTTTTATGAATCCATTTAAAGCTGCTTACTCTTCTTTTCCACGGCTACTTTCTGACTCTTTCTCCTGCTATTATCTGGCTTTTTATCACCCTTCCCCAAACTCCTATTTGTCTCCTACCAGACACTGATGTGAAAGAAGGCAAGAGTGACACAGCAGTAAAGCCAGGCTGGGTGGATGCTGAAGGTGGTTTCACACTAGTGATGGGCGCAAACTTCCAGTGCAGCCCAGAGGGGAAGGGACCCTGCAGAAGGAAACCCCTGGGGAGGTGGGAGCCCTGTGCTGACACCGTTTTCAAAGGTGGTGTGGCTTCCTCTGTGCTGCAGTCCCCAGCACCCTCCTGTTTGTGAGAGGGGAAGGCAGGGAAGCTCTCCTGCAACCTGGTAAAGCAGGGCAGGTGGCTCCTTTCATTACTGAACCTTTTTTTTTTTTTTTCCTTTCACACATGTGTCTGCCTGACTGAAAGTCACTGGTGCTACATGAGTGATTTGTTCAGCTGAGCATCCTCCCTTCTCTGGTCTGTAACCCACCAAGGCAATGAGAAGAAATGGCTGGGCTGAGTGTATGTAGATACATCTATATATGCACACATATATATGGCTACACCACACACCCTTCATAGATATGCATATGTATATACATATATGTGCATACACCCTTGGTATATGGCATTGTATGTATGTTTATATAAAAGGGAAAGACAGTAAGCATGTCGCACCCGAGTGAAGAGAAAATGGCAATGAATGGACCGAAAAGTTTGAGGCACTCATTTAAACTGAACAGTATCGCTGATTTAGCCAAGTCCTACAGCTCTGGAAGATGGCATTGGAGTAGAATCCTATTATATCTCTGTACTTATCAATAGTCACTTCAGGAGCAGAATGCTCTGAGGCAGCATAAATGCAAAATAATGGGGAAAGGACAAAAACAGTGTAGTTGAATTGAGGATATTTATCAAAAGTTCAGTATAGATTTTTATTTTGATTACTCCACCACGTGTTTGGAATGAAGTACTTTAATTTTCTTGAATAAGCAGAAAACCTTCAAATACAAATATTTTGTGATGCCTTTCTATTTCTGATGGCAGCTATTACCAGAAGTTCTAAAATACCTCAGCTCTGTAAGCAGTGCTGTATTTTGTGGTTACCTAGAATTTGTATTTCTTATGAGAAAGATACAGCCTAACCTTGTAAGACTTGAATCTAAACTTCTGGATGTTTATTCTGACTTCTGAGTTGCAGAAGCAGTGTTTTGTTGCTTGCTCATGGGAACCAATATAGTATATTCCGGAGAGCACAAACAGGGTTTTCTTGCCCTTTGACGCAGTAGCTTGGCTTATTTTCCCTAAATCTATAAATTCAATTATTCAGACTGAAACTTTCTAGTTGCTCATTATGAAGGAGTGGGAGTTGGCAAGAAATATTCAGAAAATTCATGTTGCTATTCTGGGTGCCTCTTACACAAATTCTCTCTCTCTCTCTTTTTTTATATCATATAAATATATATTTATATATAAATGCATTTTATATATATATAAAATAGAGTAATATAAAAATATATAAAATGTATATATGGATGTGAATTTGTTTTTCCCTCTGGCAATTTCATTCTTCAATTCCAGAGTCAAAGCTGCCTTCTGAAGAGAGATCTGTATTTTTGCCTTTTTTTTTTTTTAATAAAACAACAACAAACAAACAAACAAACAAACAAACAAACAAACAAACAAACAAACAAACAAACAAACAAACAAACAAACAAAACAACAACAACAAAAAAAAAACCAACAACCCCAACCCAGCCTTGTAGTCGTCCCTTTCTGTCTTAGCCTGTCAGGCAGCATTTGCACTCCTGCTGCCCTGTTGTACCCTAAGTGTTTTAGTGCGGTTTTCTTCTCCAAGCTCCCCAGGATGGGCTGAGAGATGAATTAGCTTAGGCAGCAGAGATCCAGGACGTTCGTTAGCTGTTGAGGCATTCGGTTCTCTCTGCTGAGCTCTCCAGGCACGTCCCATTTAATGGATGAACACAACAACTCCTGTGAGGACAGCTGCGTTTTGAAAACAACCACCCAACCTGTTGACACCACCATCTTACTTGGGGGCGGGGGGGGGAGCGCGTTGGTGTATAAGATTGCGTCATATACGTATTGCCTTCAGGGTGTTGAACGGGCTTTCTTTGGAGCCAGGCACTTCAAAGGAAAACCAGTCCCTGTGTATGTTGTACCGTGCTGTGTAGTGGGGTTGGCACTTTGCCGTTGGTTGGTCGAAAACCTATGCAGTCTTTCTCTGAGGTCTGACACTTAGCAGAGGTGGCACATCGATCAGAGGTTACTGCTGCTTCTTGTGTCCATGGAGTCACCTATCTGATCGTTCATGGCATTCCTCAGAGGATCAGTTGCTTGCTCCAAACTCCTTAAAATCCTGTGGTTGGGAAAGGGATGTCTGTGACTCAGACTTAAGGAAAATACTATGTTGGTGTTGCCCTGTTTTAATCAAGCACTTGTTTTTATATTCCTTCCTGTAAAATTACCCTGAAATTACAAAGCCCTCTCCTACACTTACTTTATTTTGAGGTAACAATTTCTAGCTCGGTTACAGCAGCTTTCAGCTACTTTGAGCAAGTGCTTTCTCAGACGCACCTGGTATTGCCTGTCTTTGCTAACAAAAGTCTCAGATGTGTGTTTGCTGGGGCGGGCGTGTAGGGGGGTAGATTTGTATCTGTTGAAGGGAAGCGTAATGTCTCGCTTTGAGGCTTCAAAGGGGCTGGGGTGTGCGTGAGTGAGGGACCATGAGCTCTGTTTTGTTGCTGCAGCTTATAAGTGAGAGGGACTCAGTGGGCATGGATATTGCGGTTGCTGTCAGACAAGCAAATGTGGCCCCCTGTGACTCTCTCGGAGCATGGGAACAAATCTGTGTAAAAAGGATGTTCAAGCTGTTTCATAATCAGCTTCATAGCCGGGTTTTGCTGCCAGAAACTAGTTGTCTTGAATATGGAAGAAAGGTTGAAGAAATGGAATAGAAAAAGCCCTACCATCAACCTTACCAATATTAACATGTCCCAAAAGACAAAGAGGATGGAGATTTCTAAAAGAAGCAGCCAGCCTGTGTTGTGGCAAGGTAGCGCAGCGCTGGAGGGGAGCAGACACACAGAGCAAACTCCCTTCCTCGCTGACCTATCAGCAGGCAAAAGTAAACCAGAAAAATCATGGGTCATCTGCTGGGCAAACAGTTCCTGAGGAGTTCCCAAAATGGCCTTGCAGGCTTGACACTGGTGTCATGCAGCATGCTAGGGAGAGCTGCTCTCTGTGGTAAATGATGGGGGATTTTCTGAGCAAGAAAACGCATTTGTTTTTCTGAGAGCATGGCATCAAGGTCTGATTTGTATGGTCCACATTGAAACACAGATCTGATCCTTTCTGATCAAAGTACAGTATATCTAGAATATAAAAGAAGGGCAAAGAATATCGTATAGTATCTACAGAGGTGTGCATATTGTTTTTAACAAAATCTGATAAAAGAATGATTAGTGGTCAGGATGGAAAGCTGTAACATAGAAGTGAGCAAGTTGGATAGGTATAAGAAATGTGATTTATCTGTCTGCAAAGGATAATAAAGTAGTCATTCTCTACTTAAATATGGCTATAAACTATTACTAAAACCAGCAGGGAGAGTGTCTAGTGTGCAATGCCCAGGGGGGCAGCAAGCGTAAAAGGGTGCCCTTGGTTGATGTCGTGGCTCTGTGTTTTCTCTTCCTCTCTGAACTATCCTGATCAGCACTGAGAATGTCATTAAATTGCAAGTGCTTTTTCGTGCTTAGAAGTATGATTTTGTCTAACTTTTTACAGTACAGAGTAACTTTAAAGAATAGGAGAAACACTACGACAGTCTGTAGGTAAGTATAGAAAATAATTTAAGTCAGTTTAATAGTTTTCTGTCCTTTTCCACTGTTAAGTTGTCTGCATATAATGCACTTTCTTGGCCTTTTGACAAGTACTCGGGAAGTTTGTGCATCAATTGTTTGGATAGGATCATTCTGATTTCAACACATTATAATCACCTCAACACTTGTTCTATAGATTTTCATTCCTGTGTAACCTACTAAGGTTATAAAGTATATTTTTTAAATAAAGTCAGACATGATTTTGCTGAAACTGCTAGGGTTCTCTTTTGACTTAGAGTTGTGCATTTGCGATTTGAGGAACACGGATGCGAATGACTGGGAGAGCAATGCCAAATTCTCTGTAATATTGCAAGCAGCATGCAGAATTGACTTCTTTCACTTTTACATTTCTGCTCAATAATAAAAATACAATTCTTGATTGAAAATAAGTATATTAATTTTGCTTCATCAGTTGCAAAGTGAGTAACATACTATACATTTTTCCTTGAAAATGCTGGTATCATCAGCCACACCAGCACAAAACATTTCTGTGGTAATTAGTAGTGTTGTTCAGGGTTTCTGAAAGTCCAAAGAGTTCACAAGTTGACCTACATGTGTTAATTACTTTGATTAGAGCTTTTATTATCAATTCCAGCACTGATAGGTAACTGCATGGATGGTAAAAATTAAGCTGCTAGTACGCTGGTAAAACTTGATCGTTCATCTACCCTGAGTTTGCAGAAGAGGAATATGATCCTGATTAGAAGCACCTCTGTGCAAACAGACAAATGTAATCCCTTCACTAGAATTGCACTAATCTGCAAGGATAAATTAAAGTAGAAGAGTATATTTTGTCTTTAAAATACAGTTTACTGACACTTCATAAAAAACTGAAAGTACAACTAACTTTGAAATATGGAAGAGGTGGTTTTTTTTAGTCTTAATTATTCAATTAATTATTGAATTAGAAATTCCTTGTGTATGAATTCTAGTTGTGCCTGATATCTGGTATCGGGTTATTCTGCAGATAGCGTAACCAGCTGCAGAATTTAATGTAATCTCTTAAAAGCTGCAGAAATACTAATCTCCAAACAGCCTATCTACAGAGTATTTCTATGCCGTAGTCAGCTAGGAATTTTAAGTGAAGCAGGATATTCAGTGTGACATTTTATTTAGCTTTACCTAGGTTATAAATCTCACCCTAAAGCTATCATTCATTTACTGGTTCTAAAGAGTACATAATAATTTTGTCTAGGA
>VXBL01006455.1:157789-229771 GCA_013400195.1 Aramus guarauna | reverse complement strand
TTTTTTGGGGGGGGGGGGGTGTTGCCTTATATGCTACCAATATTATAATAGTTAGTGATAGAAATGTGATGGGGAGAAGAGAAGAAATATTGCTTCCAAGCTGGTAAACTGTCTTAAAGCCATAGGGGTTGGATCACTGATTGTTAGCATGGTAATAAAATACCTGAACAGACACTTTCTCTGTCCCAGGTGGTTGAACCTTTTCTTTTTTAGGGACTTTAACTATTCTGATCATAAACTCACGAGACCGAGATATATAACAGTGGGGCACTGAAGGAGAACAAGGCTTGTAGCAGGGAAATTTGGTGTTAGGGGGCTTACGGCACTAGTTTGGTTAAACAAAATTATCTTAAGTCTACACAGTTTTGCTTATTATTTCTCTGTTAAAATTTTCTTCAGTGTTTTCTTCAGCATATGAAATGCAATGTATTTGTTTAATTTAAAATGATGTCTGCTCTATAGCTGTAGCTGTATCTAGATCTGTATGTGTGTATTTAATTTATATTAAAAAAACACCGTGACAGTGGATGCCATCATATTCTAGAAACTTCAGATGATTGCATGGAATCTGTTGGGTAATGACTTTTTGTGTCATGTCCAAACTGAAAATTGACTGACAGGGCAAATACGCAGTGAATTTTTCCCCATCATTTTTTGTGAATCAGTTTTATATTCTAAACAATACCAGGTAAAGCAGGCTGCAAAGCCAGACTTCTTTTGCTTCATGCACATGGACTTCTCTCTTAGACCTTTGTTTCTTGTGCATGTGCTGTGCTCTTCCTTAGTGAAATTGTTTGGAGAGTTAGATACATACAGTTGGTCCTGAGCAATGAGCTGAACCATCCGATCCTTCTTGGGGTTTTTTTGCCTTGTAGTAAAACATTCTTATGTAGCTCTTGTAATGGACTTTGAATAAACTATTGCTAATTTCTGTTGATAAAATAGCAATACAACTTTGGGATGTGTTTCTATAACAATAACGCTGTTTAAAGTGAAGGATTCAGAGGCAACTATTTTGTGCCGTCTTCTGATGTGTAGGCATGTAAAGTTACTCTGAAAGCAGGGCAGAATACAGCAAATCTAAAGAAAAGAGTAATGAAACATTTTATTTTCGAGAAAAAAAAGTTACAGCAGCATAGCTCCCCAAACTTAAATTTGTTATGGTAAGTAAAGATTTCTTGTTTAATGAATATTGTGTTAGAAAAAAACATTTGCATCTATCTCTTATTTGTTGCTTATCTCTACATGTTTCTTCTGTGTTCTTGAAGGTATGTATGTGTCTGCTTTGTGACTAAACCTATTCTTGTTGAATTAAACGGCCTTTGCTAACTTCTGTTGAAATCCATGGTGTGGAGAATGAATTCACTCCGTTGCAGAATCTGGTCTTTAGTGGGAAGAGAACTGGACTGTTTATTTACATTCACTTGTGTTTCTTCCACCATTTGGACGTGATAAAACTCCTCTTTACTGCTATTTGTTTGAATAGCTTTATTTTTTTTGGTGTATAAAAATAGGGTGAGTTCTCCAAACAGTTTTCAAGGGATAGATTGAAATAATTAATGCACATCTAATGGCTAATTTGGTGGGATAACACTTTGCTCAATGGGATTCAGTCCATGCCTGCATATACAAGAAACTCCCAGAGGCACAGGTAAAGCTACTGCTAAGCACTTTGAAGTAGTATTTGTCCCTGGTACCTTCCCTCTTCCCCTCTATCATATTAGGAATATACACCAAGTCGAATGCGAATGAATTATGCATTAATCAAAGCCAATCTCAAAAACGCATTTGTTTTGAGAGAACAGTGTTTTGTTTTATACAAGCCTGTGCATTATCCGGCCAGCTCAGCTTTGTGTTACATATTTTAAGTAGTGCAATATACAATAAAAAGATCTGTGGCGAGAAGAAATTTTAATGGATAGAAGTAGAAGAAGGATTTTCATAGAGAGTACATAGCAAAAGTAAATGTAATGCTAAGGATCCTTTTCATGTTTGGGAGCAAATTTATTTCCTGTGGGCATTTGATCACTTAGCAATCTTTCACCCCATCCAACAGTTCTGTAACTGCACTTTCCAACACTGCGCTTCGAATAAAGCTTACCTAAGCTCCCAGTGTTATGAAAAATGGGGCTCGTATAAATTTCCTTTGCATTCTAACTCCATCTCAGCTGCACATAGAAAGTAAACAAATACAGTTTCCAGGCAGTCTTTATCTTTCGGCACATCTCAAAGGCTTCCCGATAAGGCTTTTTGTGGGGAGAGAGGGGGTGTTTAAAGTAAATATAATTTGAAAATTTTCATCCATTTTAGAAGCAGCATTAAAGACCCCACAAGAAACACGGTTTATGAGATTGACAAGCAATTAGATCAGTGCAGTGATAGTGCAATGCATAATTCTACACTTATAAAATTAGTTGGAGTGAGAAAAATCAGAAAGAACAGAATATCCCATCTTCAGTGGCTGTTTCAGGTGTGCGCTCTAAAATTTGAAGGTACGAACAGAATTGTTCTCTAAACTGTATCTGGTAACTGGCTGAGAGCTATTTGTCTACATTAAGATGCAAGGAAGAAATACAAAGAATCTAAATGCTCTAGAAATAGCTATGATGTTCCTCCAGGAAAACAAAACAAGCCGAAATCCAGTCTTAAACAATCAGGTAGGATTTCTGTGTGCAGTGTTTCTGGAAAATCTTTTCATGAAAAATCCCAAAGAAAAACCAATAGGGTAAATTCAGTGCTGCAGATGAAATTAGTTTACATCACTAATAGATAGCTCACCTCTCCAGGTTCCCTATACTGATTTACATGACCTAGACAGCGCTTTTCAGAAAAGGGCTCCTCTGTTTCTACATGCTTCACAAAGTATCACGTACGCATACTAAACTTCACAAATAAGATCAGCGTTGTACCTTACAGCAATATGCGCGTTCTTATCAGCTTTGTTTCCTAATAAGATCAACCTTATGCAGTCGCTGTCTTTATCAGTTGGCCCATTTCCACCGAATTTAACAGCGGGGTTAAGGTTTCAATAGGCAATTAAGTTTCTCCAGGCTTCATGAGGACTGACGGATGGATGGAGGGAGAAACGCAGGCACTGCGTGGCAGCAGCACGAGCTCAGCAGGGACCCGTTTGGTTTAAGCTGCCGTTGGCCGGCTGATGGACATCCACGGCAAATACCACTGCTGGGCAAGGCTAGAGTTGTGTGACCTGCAGGGACATGAGGACGGGAGAAGGTTTAACACATTTTCAGAGACACTGGAAATTTTTTTTATAGTGTAGGAATAAAAATGGAGGGAAGAAAAGCAGAGATTTGCATCTGGGGATATAAAAGAGAGAATACAAATGAGTTTGAGTGATTTCAATAGTCTTTTCTTTCCACTGTTTGTGCTAACTTTATGTGTCTATAATTCAACTTGTTCTTGGTTTAATGCAACTACAGATCAACCTCTGAAATCCCATCTCTATCATCATATGTGCTTGACAGTATAAATATAAGAGATCCTGCAGTGTTCGTTTTGGTGGACTGATGTCAAACTCCAGTACTAACTCTGGTGGATTGACTGTTACTGTAGAATATTGCCATTTTTTTCCTTTACAAAAAAGATCTGCAAAAATCCCAGTGTGTTAATGTTCGAATACTTTCTTCTTCTGCCCCTCTGAAACCAGCACATTTAAGAACGATATGAAATCTCGGGGTCTTCAGTGTATTCCTGCTGTCATCCCATCCTTTTTTCAGTATGCAGAACATAAGCCAGGTACTTTGTCCTGAAATGCTTGCAGGAATTGATAGAGATTTCTTGGAGAGACGGAGTGCAGAATTTGGCCCGTGCTTTTCAGACAAGCTGACCTAGAGCATTGTTATAGGTCGCTAAAGCTTTGTGCAATATTGTCTATAATTATACCTAGCAAATGAACTCTGAAGTTGAGTCTTTTTTGGAAAAGGATTTCACATAGTAGGTCTGCAATTTAAGTTTAAATACAGGTGGTTACTTGGACTGTCAACAGCATATAACACTGAAAAATTTAAAGCTGCAAAAATTAACTGTGTTTCCAGAAAGCCTACAATGCTGAGGATTTTCTGCCTTACAAAAAAATGCAATTTTAATACCTGTGTTATACATCAACAACAGAAATTGTGATTTATTTTTTTACTAACCCTGCACCACTATATTCTTAAATTTGGTATTCTTTACTACTTTTAGATATCTTTATCTGGAAGCTCTCATATTCCCTTTTAGCACAGTAGTTGTTATGACCAATGTACAATTGGAAAAATAATACAATAGAAATTGACTACCAGAATAGATATCAGGTATGACTGGAGACTTTACTTAATATTTGCAAAAGTAGTTTGATGGCTAACAGATACCTCTGTTAGCACTTCTCATTTGTTAGTGGTGATGTAGAGATATATTTTAATGTACCTATTGAATACTGGAATTAACTTGATAAATTTTATTATTTGTTGCATGCACTGTAGAAACAGGTAAAGCATAATTGTCCACTTTCATCTCAGTCACAAACACTGATATAGGAAGGTTTGAACTCTTACTATAAATATGCAGGGAATTTTCTTTGTGACAAGAGCTTGAGGTCCTTTTTCGTTCCTTGTCTTGCTTTTTCCACAAGTCTGTCTCTCCACAGAGAAGCAATTAAGAAGGTACTAACTCCTAGTGCCTGAGATTTTGAGAGCACTTCAATATTTTTGACAGTTAAAATATTACTTTTGTTATCTTATGGGTGGCAAAATAAAGCTATTGCATAAAGTCATTAATGATAAGGAAATTCTTTCATCCTATTACCCTCACCCCACCACAGAAATGTGCTTAATTCAGTCAAAATCTATATATAGGCTCTTCGTATTTGCCATTTCCTACCAATGTATAAAAGGTATGTCTCAAAATACAGCCTTTTTTTTTTTTTTTTTCTTATCCTGTAATGCAATCTGAGATAAGGTTTTCTAAATTTGGCTGTAGTCCCTCAGGTGGCTTTTAATAAAATGTAATGATGGAGGCGTACCAGCCACAGTTACATCGCTTGGCAGAGGAGCACTGGCCTCTGCAGTGAAGTGTTAATGGGGACATAAAGCCATGCCCCTGTGCCCCACTTGCAGGTCCATGACTAATGCCCTTTCTTTTTAGCCGTGTTTTACTTTGCCACAAAATTTTAGATGTATAGTTGTTATATACTATGAACATGCAAATGCTCCCAAATTAGAGGAAGACCATTTCAGAGGTGGAAGAAAAGCAATTCATTCTTTTCTCAAGGGGTATTGGTGAGGATCTGTGGAGTTAGAGTTTGTTCCGAGACCCTTTGCTGAAGGGCTCCGTTGAGGACCAGGCGAAGTTTGTTGTGATATTTCCATTTTGTGATAGCTCTTCCATTGGCTCTTCTTTTGAGGCCTGTGAAATGCTTCATGTTGAGAGTGTTGTTTTCAGAGTGGAGTATTTCCTCATGGTGGTGATGTTATGGCTAAGCTTTGGTGAGCAACGCTGCAAAAACAATATGCAGGGAACTAATATTAAGCCAAACCCTTAATCAGCCTTTCTCTTTACTCCGCACGTAAGTGCTGGTTTTTGTCTATGCATCTTCTGACAGAGGCAGAACATGAGAAACATGGCTCTCCATTAAGTGGGTCAGTAGCAGGGGACTGAAGACTCTCCCTCCCCGATGTGTGTAGCTACTACAACGTATGGAGCCTCAGCCGTTGGTGCCGGTATAACCTTCTTCCTGCCTGATAACCTGAGGCCACCACTGCCTCTGTAAGATGATTTAACTGTTTCTGTGCTTGATACCAAGCTTCACTAGTAATTTCTTCACCCTCAAAAGCCTTCTTGCAAGTGGATGTCTATACACAGACTGCAATGAAAACTTCTTGAGACTTTGCAAGTCTTAAAACAGTCTGCTCCCAGTTGTCCTGCTGGCTGAGCTGCGGTAGATACTCCAGCCAACCTTTTTGCAGCTTTGCATATGTCTACCTTCCTTAGGATTCAGTCACGATATTTATCTGCTGAAAAACAATATATGAGGAATGTGTTGAAAGCCTTGGATGACAGCCACCTGGGTTTTGCAAAATGTTGCTATAGGCTTAACCTAGAAAAGTGGATGGCTTTCATTATTAGGGGTTTGGTGCCCTTCCTGACACTGGCTCTTTTGACACAGCTTAGATCTGGTGCTGTCAGTGAACTTAGGTGGAAATTGATCCTGAAGAAAAGAAAACGGGTTTCATGCCAGTAGCATTAGCTGCAATGAGTGTACCGTCACGGCTTTGACCATACATCAAGGACAGCTCCTGTAATTGTCGCAGCTTTGGTCCATGTTGGCTGCAACACAAGGAATTGCTCATGGGCTGACTTATGTCTGTAAATAGCCTTGTAGCTGCAATTTTCCCTCCAGCACCTCCACCCTTAGCTTGCGTTGTTGTAATGGAAGAGTTTCATACTTCTCGTAGCTGATCAAGAGAGTTGTAATCGAGCTCAGTCGGAGACAAAACAGCCCTATTAAGTCTCTTGTTGGGCTTGTGCATCTCTGCACTTAGTTTGACACGAGCTCAAAATGAGTAGTCGCTCCCTGTGCTAACACTGAGACAAGAAGAGAACGCACTGATAAGTCCGTGCTTGCTGACTGGCTCTGAATATTTTGTGCACAGGTATTTCTATTACTTTATTACCCAGCTAGCAGAAAGCCATTTCCTGCCAATAGTGGTAGCCAGCATAAGCTTAATGACTTTTGGAAGTCTGAAACTAGGATAAAAGGCAGTGGGGCATGCCTTATAAATCTCCCAGTTGGGAACTGTTCTTCACGTTATCAGTATATTTGATTACTGGAGCCATTGGCCGTGAGCTAGCTGCAAGCTGTTTGGCATAAGCATACTTCCACTACTTTTTGTAAAGTGTAACTTCAAAGTGCTAATTTAAAGTGCTAGGGAAATGTCTGGCATGTCTGTGAGGTGCTCACTGAACAGAGAAACACATCTGATTGTGATCAACAGCATCTTGTGTCTGACTTAGCATCTCTTTCTTCAGCCTTGCGGCATGTAGTCCCTTTGGGATTCCCAGTGAGCCAAGATGTGTAGGCTGAATTCTTTTAAGTAGTCCTCCATTGTGTGCACTGGGTTGTAGAAGCTACCCATGAAATGGCCACCTACCAGTAAATCAGTCTGGGGTGAGTTACTGTTGTGGGATGCACAGACAGAATTGGTGGGGGAAAGGGTAGGTGACCTAGAAACAACCATTTGAATAATAAGTCTTGCCTCTTGGGACATTTAACAACAGATTGGATTAGACAATAGAAAATTTACAGCAGGGAACACCTTTTGCATTGACTAGATTAAACTTTGCCATCCCTGATAAAAATGGGTTTAGTAAAAGCACCTAAAACCCCTACAGAAGCTGAAAGAGTTGGACAGCTTGCATCTGTCACCTGAGCTTGTTGCATATCCAGGTTCTACAATCACCCTACACATGGTTTGCTGTCTCTAGGACACAGCACCAAGTTTGCTTCAGGAAAGCCCTTTGCACCAAGTTCTTGCAAAACTGAGAAGTGAAAGCAGTTGCTTTTTCTGAGAATGACTGACTGTTTTGATGAACTGCGGAGTCCCCTTCCAGAGATGAGCAAGGCACTCCCCTCCTTTCTGTTTCTCATGAGGCTCTGGAAGGATTTGGAGGGCGAAAGATTGCCTTATTTACGATATGCTCAAAATTAACCTTCTTCACCTTCAGACTGGAAAGGTAGACCTTTTATTGTTTTCTGCATACACCGGGTCCTCTTTCCACAAATCAGACAGCTGCTGGAGATCTTCCTGTCTTGCTCCTGTTACAGTACCCTGGACTTTTTATTCGAGTCTTTGTTCCATGATATGCTAGAAAGCGTTTGGCCCTTTGTGGCGTTACAATCTTTTCCTTCTTTTGAATCTATTTCTTTCCAAATAAATCAGAAGGAAACTTGCACTATTTGAACTTTGTGATAGTGCCTCCCTGAAAGGGATCCTAGAGGGAGTATGAAGGGCTCATGAGGATCCTAAAGCACCATAGTGCTCATGTTTCCATAGTGCTAACATCCTTTGGCATAAAAAAGTAGAAGTTAATGACCTGAAATACTTTCCTTTTTAAAATATAATTTTTCTGGCTGCCTAATGTATGATATTGTAATCTGAATTCTGATCATATCAGCAGTTTTCTCCTTGGCTTTAAAGCTGAGGACAACAGCAAAACATGATGTTGAACTTCAGGGGCACGAGCCGTGCTTTTGGTCATGCTGTGTTTCATAAATACATGACGGTGTATTAATGACAAATACAAGAGTCTTCCTCAGTGCTAAAGGAACTGATGGTGAGGGAAAAAAAAACAAACCCAGCAGTAATGTAAGCAGCTTTTAACTTTTCTGCCAAGACAAGTGGCTGGTATGAAAAGACAAACCTTGAAATTTTTTCAGTCAGCAAGCACAATGGCATTTTGCTGTGTTGGGGTTATTGTATCTTGCTATGTTAAGAGTCCTCTGTCTTTCCTTGGGAGTCTTGGGTTTGCAGATATGGTAGTGGAGAAGTTTTATGTTGAAAGTGTTATTTGGCCCTGTAACCTTAATATAATTTAATGATCAACAGGACTATATTTAGTCTCCACATAAAGGGAGAAGCCGCCTGACTTCACAGGCTTGGTTTGATGCAAGGGATGCCTTTCACTTCACTCATTTCTGTTAACTGGCTACCGTGTACTTCAGACCTTTTAATACACCATGCCTGGTGTAATCCAGGCCTTTCCCCTCTGTTGTTTCTGCTTAGATTTTTCCATCGATGCACCCAAACAATGTCATGGAGGACCCTCTTCCTTCTGTGAGGGAAGGAGGGTTTGGCCTCTGCTCCTTCAGCCTTGGAGTGTCTCAGGTTTGTTGGTTATTTATATCTAGGAGTAAAAAACCCATAGAAAAATATAAATAAATAAATCCCAGGATAGATATGTTCTTTATGAACAAGATTATCTTTCATAATTTTAGGTGGCTAACTTTTAGGCATTTAGTCTGGGCTGTCTCTTCAGATGCAAGCCTGTATACACTTGAAGTGAAGTACTATGTGAGGTGCTCATTCTCTTCCCTTTCTGCCTTGAGCTCTGGCAGTTGTCTTGGGTTCAGCATCTTGCTTTCAGACAGCAGCAGTGAGGCAAGATCCATCGCGCCCGGCCTCTGCCAGCGTTCAACCTCTGTAGAGAAAATCTGGTGGACGCCTGATGCGCGGCATGGTGGCGGTGCCACCTGCAGCTGTGAAAGTCTCTCCCCCGGTGGGTTCTGGAAACACAAACATGCAGCAAGAGGTTTTTGGAAGATAAGGGTGGAAGTGACGTGAATTGCATACAGCAACTGTAGTCACTCAGATCACTGCTGGTGGAGGACGGTGGCATCTGAGAAATGCTGCCTGCTTCGCCCGGGAGTATAGCTGTGGCAGCTCTCAGTTGCTGGGAGAAGGCACTGCAGTTTCTGCCTTTAAACACCTTCAGATGTAACTGCAGTTGCATCAATAAATCTCTTGTGCTGGGATTGGTTTTCATGGGCTTCCCTGAGAAACTCTGTTTTAGAGAAGATAAAACTCTTCATTTATAACTGTGTTACTGAATTTTGGTAACCCTTAAAAATAAAACTCTTAAATGAATCACTTAATGAGGGCCATGGGAGAGAGAAAATTTTACGGTGGACAGATTTGATCTGAATTTACAAGTAGTTTAGCTTTGATGGTCTGTATTTCTTAAACTATTACCAGGAATCATGGTCTAACTCAATCCAGATACACACTAAAAATGTCAGAGGGGGAAAATCCTATTTGAAAAAAATGCACCGGAGTGTTTCAAGAGTCCGGGCCATGTTTAAGTGATTTGCTTCAGCAGATCCCCGTTGGGACTGGCTGCATTGAGCCAGCAGTGGGAGCCAGCCCTGGAGACCATGCCCCGGGCAGCCTCGGGGTGCAGCATCCGCCAATTTTGCCTTTTTTTTTTTTTTTTTTTTTTGAGCAGGACAGATGTGTCTGTATGTGGGTTTTGGGACTCCCTGGCTGTCTCTGAGCGGCCGGGGGTGTGTGCAGGCAGCAGGTGGGCAGGTGGCTGGAGATAAACCCACGGCCACATACAGGAAAGGTGGTGCTGGGCCTGAGCCAGGGGATTGAAACTGTTCTCTGAAACCGCACTGTGCAGGGCGGGCTGCTGTGCAGCGCTCTCGAGGCGGGCGCCTGCAGCATGGCCTCCCTCGCCGGCCCCCCGGGCTTCCTCTCCGTCGGCTACTAGGGTTGCTGTTGGTCTGCTGCTAGAGGTTTTTTCTCACTTGCTTGTTGGTGTTAATTGCTTTTTTTTTTTTCTCCCCTCCGCCTTTAAAAAAGTAAAAAGGTGCCAGAGGTTGTTGCCGGGGCGCTTGGCAGTGCGGCTCTAGGGGTGTGAGTGTGGAGCAGGATGAGGGAGGTGTGCGAGCCCAGGGTCTGGGTGTGCGTGTGCACCGGCCTGCAGTAGCATGAGAGAGTGCCCAGGTATACAGGCTTCAGGAGGAGGGAAGGAACTTCTCAGCAGCAGAAGCACAGCTTGGGAAAGAGTCCCAAATGTGGTGGCAGGCACCTGGGGTTTGGGATTGAGAAAGGCTGGTAACCTTGTCACAAAATGCAGCAGTGCTCCCCTTACTGACTCTGCCTCCTTTCCTGCTGCCTCATCTGCTATGGCTCTGCCAGTCCTTACTCAGCCTGTGTCAATTCCTTGTATGTAGTGAGCAAAAATGCAAACTTTCTAATTGCTATTCCTTCAGAGCTTCCTTCCTTCCCAATCAGGAGCAACACTTTGACCTCATCCTTTTAAGCTCTTATGTATTTGTGTATCTAGATGTCAGCTTGTGATTCAACTCCTTTTTGATGCCTGTACAGAGAGATGCTGTTTGAGCCATGTTTAAACAGTAAGCTTGACATAATTTACAATGCAATGTAACTATAGTCCCCACTGGTCTGTGACCTAGCTGTGCCACGCGCCTGTACTTAAACATCTTGCTTTAAAATCCTGCTGTATGTTACTGGACTACTGAAATTTGGACTGGTAAAACACTGGTAAATGATTATTGAAAAGATGCTGTGCCACTCGTGGTGAGCACTGGATGATCTGTAAGGTTAACAGAGTGGGAATTATCAGTGAAATGTTTATTATTTGCTTTGTTCTGCATAAGGCAGCTGAGTGTGACTGTTTTCTGAGGCCTGGCAGGCTTGGCTCTGCCCAGCTCCCATCACCTGTTCTTCAGCCCATCCACTGCAGCGGTGTGACATTGGCCTCAGCCCCCCCCCCAAACTGTGGCTCAGGGCTGATGAGGTGCAGAGAGTATCATTGCATTTTGGTGATGCCTAAGGGACTGGGCTTATGTTTGTGTGCGTTGTGTAAATACTGAAGAGGCAGTAACACACACACACCACACACACCCCCCCAGCAATTTAAAACCCTAAACTGATCCTGTTCACATGAAAGAATGCCTACTGGTTTAATTGCTACGTGTTCATTATGCTTCATATCTCTTTGACCTTTATTGCAATAGGCTTTGTATCTTTTGTCTTTTTCTCTCTCTCGCTTTCTAATCTGGAAAGCTGTTGTAAAGGTTATTATTTAGAAAGTGCTTTGTTCCTTTTTTTTTTTTTGTAAGAATACAGAAATCAAACACATTAAGGAAGAAAAAGACATGAACTAATTAATTTTCTTGGTTTGTTTCTAGAAGTTGGACTTTATCATTGTCTCAATACATATTTTTCCAGGAACCATCACACCATACTATGTTTAGCAGGATTTCCCTCATTGAACAGCTTTAATCCATTACCTGGGGTGCTAAGAGGCCAGGCTGCCCCAAATAAGCACCATGTAGGCACTCGGGCGGCTCCGCAGAGTCAGCCAAGGTTGACCACGGCTGACATGGAGCTACAGCTAAGTCCCCTGTGCTCTTGACTTCTCCTCCATAGTTCTTTCTGTCTCGAGCTCCTCCCAGTCTGGAGAGTGCTGGAGAAATACTAGACTTGAGATGACAGTGTGAATTGTGCCCTGCTTTGGTACAGGAAGAGGGGAGTCAGGGCTAGGATCCCCAAAGCTTTCTTCAGCAACATCTCAGATACCTCCAGGCTTCCTGACTCTGTGCTGGGCTGCTCGCCTTCCTTACATTGTATTTCTGATCTGCGTGCAGCGCTGGAAAACCTTCATTTGCTTCTGCACACATCCAGCTCGAGGCCAGGGTACACTGGGACAGACTGCTGCACTGCACGAAAGCAGCTGAATTACTGCTAGAAGCAAATTGCCTCTGGATGCTGTACAGCTGTATTCCCCGATGCTGCATTTTAGCTACCAAGTCTAATGTGATTCAAGCTGGTTTTGTGTTGATCCAACGCTGGCGTAAAATATTGTCCTGTGACTGTTTAGAAGAAAAACTCTAGGAAGCTAATCTCAGCTTGTTTGTTGGTTTAATATACAGTGTCGGGCAAATAACTATCTCTCTGTCTCCATTTACCCCATGTATACAATGTTTTATAATCCTGAAAAAACTGTGGTGAAGGTTATTGTCTATAAAGTGCTTTGAACCTTATTTTTTAAATAACAGAAATAGGAGGGGAAGAAGGAAAATAATCTAGGATCCTGATCTTAATTTATTTCCATGGATTTGTTTCTAAACACATGATTTAAAAAAAAAAAAAAATAAATGCAAACTGCTAGTTGAGACAAGCAAAGAAATCTACTGTTTGGAAGTGTGCTTTTTTTCTGGCTGCGTTAGGCTCTCAGTGTGAACAGTGATTGTATCATCATCTGCTTGAGAATTTACATTACCAAGTATTCAGGCACGGCTTTTCAGTCAGGCTTTATACAAATTGCACACTTGAGCAATACAACAGGCCATCATCATTAACTTTATTTCTGCAAAGGAAACTTCCTCACAGGGGTGAGTGCGTACTGCCTGAATGTCACCTGCAAGCTGCTTCCAATGAAATCCTCAGCATAACCCAATGGGCCAGGGAGAAACCCCAGCATGCAGAATGGTCCCGCTCTCAGCACTGGCATAACTCAGCACCTTGAAGCGCTGCCCTGAGTGGTTCAACTATCCTCCATCACATGGCAATTCCTGTTAACCACATACTTTGTTCACCTTAGGAAGGAGATGAATCATACCAATTCTTTTCAATTTATCTTCATCGAAGGGCTTCACAGGCTCTTGTCATTCTTCTCTTTCTCTTTTGAACTCCCTCCAATTCTTTGTACAAAGCACATCTCAGATTCATTTCTAAGTAATTTGATTTTTTTTTTTAATTTTTTTAACAACACTGCAATACAGCTTTTCCATTGGGGATGGACGTGGAGCTGCATATTGGATCTGTAGTTACTTAGGCTTCCTGACCTTTTGATTATTTTTTTTTTAGCTACATTTGTGAACTTACTACATGTTTATGAACTGATACAGGGGCGGTTTCATCAGTTTTAGCTGCTGAAAACCAACAATATTACTGTGACCTGCTTGATGCGGTAAGGGTATAAACATACAATGTTGACTAGGAAATGAACATCAACATCTTCTGAGTAACAATTTTATTGAGCTCTCAATTAGGGTAGTAGTAGATTTTTCTCCCTCAGAAAAGTTTTAACACTTCTTTTAAAATCACATAAAAGATAAAAACCTTCAGGGGGGAATCTGTCTAAAAAGAGGCAGCCAGTTGAGGTTCCTGTGCAGGGAATTCAGGTTTAAAACCTTCCTCAAACCAAAAGCACATCAGGGTGTCTCATGGGTATCTCATGGATGTGCCCTGACATCTGGGGTTAAAAGTCTGTCTCTGCTGCCCATAGTTTGCTTCTCATGATTAAAGATCTCCAACAAACCGGGAGCCCAAGAGAACCCTCACAGAGAAGACACTGCAGCTTTATGGTTATATAACCTGGGATATGGGAGATGCATCTTCAAATTCCTCTTCTGAATAAAGTAGAGTAGTGATTTCAGCCTGGATGTGCAGCTGACTATGGTGGTGTTAATCTTTCTTTACACAACGCAAAATTTTGTCCAAATGGATTTATTTTCTTACACAAATGCATTTTAGTTGATGAAGGAATCCCTAACCATGCCCAGTAATGAATCCCTGCAGAAGGTGCTGCTGGGTTGTCCCAGAAAACAAATCTGTGGTGTTAGTGATCCTTGGTCATCTCCATGCTGATCCTGTGCTTGCTCCCTCACCCGTGCCTGCAAGCTGCAGGGAGCAGAGCCTGGACTCCGTGGGTGGGGAAACTTTGGGTAAAATATCATGTATTGGTTGAGGGAGGTTGCTAACATTTCCATCCTTGGAGATAGTCTAACTCAGCTGGCTGAGGTCCTGGACAGCCTGGTCTAACTGACCCTGTTAGAGAGAGGATTGGACCTGCAATAGTCCTTCTGACCTAATTAATCCTGTGATTCTTATTCAGATATCCATCTCCTTTGCAAATGGACAGACTTGCCCTCATACTGCCTAATTTTTTCCTGAAGCACCATGCAGTACTGCCACATTAATGCCATCAAACACCCAGTGATACAAATGGCCTTGTTTGTTGATGTATCTGATGTTTCTGTACAGATGCTGTACCAGTTCTTGGACTGACAGACCCAAGACTCTGCTACTTACTGGATGGGTTCCTCTTCATTTATGCAGTCGTCGTAACAGCCCTTTTTGTGAAAGCGAAGGTCAGTCTATCCAAACACTGATGTGCTTGGCTTTCATGGTGTAAACAAGTTGGGCTTGGCTGGAAAGTGGGGGTGGAGAGGAAGCATGTCTCTTAGAATAAGACTTTTTTATTTTTTTATTTTCTCTTTTTTCTTTTTTTTACTTTCCTCCTTTTCCGGTGCCAACTCTGGGGGAGTTGTTTCTGCCGGCTCATGAATGGAGGGGAAGAGAGTATATGAGAGTATTTTGATGCTGCAGTTATGGATACAGTCAGAGATTCTGGATATTGTAGTTAGGAAATGCCTGATCAACAGCAATGTAGTTTCTTCTGCTGTTTTGTTATTGGAGGGAGAGGAGGGGGTATACAGAACATGCGGGATAAATGCCAAGCTTGTGAAGGATGTATTAAAATATCTCAAGTAGTCAGTCATCTCTGATAGTATGAGTGTGATGATGCAAGTGATATAACCCAAACAACCACAGGACAGGACGGACACATCTTGATGGACTGTGCTTCCACCCGGCAACTGGTCAGCATCTAGGGAGACACTTAGTGGCTTTAGTGTGCTTCCATGGAAGAAAGTAACATAATGCGATGGAGGCATGTATGCTTCCAGACTGTACGTGCTCTGAGAGCTCTGCTAATCATAGGAGAGAAGCTGTGCATAGGGCACTCCAGTGCAATGGTGCTTTCAGCCAAGCCTAAGCAGGCCAAAAGGTGTCTTGGCTGCTGTCTCCACATTTGGCTCAGCCGCCCCCCAGAAGCAAAGGCTGCACTTGGGATCTCGGCTTGCTTCTTGCCAGGTCATGGCTGAGATCACCAGCAGGAGTCCTGGACAGGGCGATGATGTGCTGCTGCTGGTGCCCCACCTGCTCTTTGGTGGGGTTGTTTCTCAGGTCTGCGAAGCCAGTGCTGAACCCACAGGGAGGGGAGGGAGGGATGTTTGGAGGAAATGAGCAGAACTTGGCAACAGCGAAGGAGAAACTTTTTTTTGTTGCTAATGTAAATCCTGACTGCAGATGAAAGTGCTGCTCTGGGACGGGAAGTGTTTTTGAGGCTGCTAGAGGGACAAGCTGCTGGGGCACACAGAGCGCACTGTACCTGCTGGCAGGAGCTGCGCACCTCGCCTGGTGCAGGGTGAGAGAGCGTGATAGTTAAAGAGGACTCAGCAAAGCATCCAAGGAAGAGTGTGAACCTGGCACGGGGAGCTGCCGCAGCCATGGTGTGCTCACCAGCTGCTCTTCCTCCCCCGCCACCCAGAGCGTGTCTTAAGTGTGCTGCTGCGGGGGCAGAAACTTGTGTGGTTTCTCCTGCTGGGGCTCCCTGCAGGGCAGAGCTGGAGCTGGAAATGGCTCCTGGTCACAGGCAGCGGCCCTCACCTTTCGGTCTGGGAGCATTTGCTGTCCTCCTGGTCTGCCTGGCCGTTTGCTGCTAACATGCGTGGTGTTCAGCTGCAGCCAGTAAGCTGTCCCACAAGGAAAGGCGGCAGAAGGAAAGGGAAAGCCATGCCTGTGGCTTTGCTGGAGTCTCACAGCCAAAAGCAGCAAAGGCAGGGCAGCTGAACCACTGCCACAAAGCACCAAGAAGCTGGTGGAGCATTCTCCAAGGGGTCTCTGTCTTGTCCCAAACCTAAGACTTTTTTCCTATAAATCTTACAAGCTGCGTCATATCTTTCACCTCGTCTCCTAGCCAAAGGAATTGTTTGTGGAAGCTTTTGTCCAGGACACAGCCTTGTCTCTGTTGGGAGCTTTTTATGATGGAGCACTTGGCCAATGCACACGAACATCTATGCTCTATTGCAAGAAACATGGGCTAGATGCTTGGGAAATTACTGGTCCCTCAAAGGTTCAGGGATGATAATGGCACTTTCATGGAGAAAGGGATGGAATAGGTAACTTGTAATTACTACAAATATGATTTTAAAAAACAAAGTCAAGTTTATCCTATGTCTAAAGACAAACCTAGCTAGAAAGTTGCTTTTAATGAAGAATTTAAAATATAGTAACAACTCAAGAAGGCTAAAGCAATGCAGAATGTAGTTTGACATTGGTTTTTGAAAAGACTGGAACACAAAGTAGCTGCTTTCACTGCCCTAAAACTGCCCCTTTTTGCCTGAAAGTTTGGCTTAGGAATTGACTACTCATAAAGATTGTGAGGAGCTGAGACAAAGCGTAGCTACAGAAGGGAAATCCTTTACCTACTTGTTGGTTGCCACTCATGCCAGTTTACTGTGGTGGCACCACAGCCCCACAAGCCAGATGCCACTCCCAAGGGGTGAGGGGATCCCCTGCACCCTGTGAAGCTGAGGACACCCAGGAACTGTACAGGCAGCACTTTTGCTGGAGGACTCGGGTCTCGGGGTGCTTTTGGTTGTTCAGAGCCCCAGATACCCAGTTTTTCTTAACACAGGCTGCAATTACGATTTTATAGCCTGATGGAGCTGCTTTCGATAGCACGGGATTATGATATGCAAAGAATGGGAACACAAAATCGGGGAGGTGGGAAGCCAAAACAAACCCAGATGCTTTGAGTAGCAGTGAACTGGTGTTACTTGCACCTGAAATGACCTGGCTGCTGAGAGCAGCCTGGCATGCAGATAAAAGTGCCAGTACAGCAGTGGCTTGTGTTGCCTATAGCCCCATCAGTGCCGTGGGTGGTGGGTGACCTTCTTTCTAATGAGAGTAATTTGTAGGAGAGAGGGAACGAAAGGCCTGAACAGAACCACTGTCTCTCTGCTCACGGTATGGTCTCTCTTCCAGCTTAGCCAGGCCTCTGAACCACAGCTGCAACCAGGACAAGATGATGTGTATAATGTAAGTAACTAATGGGGTTTGTTTGTTTTCAAATCTGCTACCCAGGCAGACCCTTTTGAGCACTTCTAGATAGTGGATCAGAAACACTTCAGATGCTCCAGCTGATAAAGTGCTATACCCAAGCGTGCAGCACAGCAGTTGTAAAGAGGAAAGAGGAAACCTGACAAAGGCAGCTTCTGTTGTCACTTCTCTGGCTGGATGCTAGAGGCATGGGCTGTAGGTCCTGATTTGCTCACTGAGCTGAAGGTATGCCAGGAAGGCAGACCAGTTCAGAGGCAGTATTCTGTGTGCTGCACCGTGTAACACACCTGCGAGAGCTCTGTGCCTGTGCGCGTACACGCACGTGCGTGTGTGCGCGCAGCCACCGGGCTGTTATATATGATATGCACACCCCAATTTTACACCCGGCCCTCTGCAGTTGCCTTGCAGCTCTCCGGTCCTTGGGCGATTCCCAGGCACACCACTACCCATGTTGCTGATTTATTATTTGATGTGGGCTGGAGAAACGGCAAACACCCAGGAATGCTGCGTTGCTGCTGACTTTGGGCGACTGTAGCTCTTGTATCACCAAGGGTGTGGAGCCTGAGTCATCACAGCCCAGTTGTCCCCATCCTCGAGCTTTAGCTGTTGCCCCACAGCAAGACCTGTTGTACCAGATCATACCAGAGGTGTACCTCATCCACTGCGCCCTGATTGTAGCCGGGATCTGATGGCTCTTTTGGCAGTGAAAGAGGACAGAGACAAGATCCTGTCCTTCCTGGCTAAATTGCTCACTCATGGCAGCATTAAACTGTAGCTATTTTTGCTATGTCTATTTGTCTTTTGATTTTAATTTTTTTTCTCTCACGCTTTTGACCATAGCCACATCCTGTGATGAGTTCTACTGTTTAACTGTGTAATGTATGAACACTAATTTATTTTTTTTTTCAGTTTAGGAAGTGTTGCCTGTCACCTTTTCAGTGGCATTGTCAGCTGTTTTATTCTGACCTGAAATCTCTCCTTTGCCCTCTTCCGAGGGCATCTGGTAACCTTTCCCAGATACAAAATGTGTTGTGCATAAAAGTTCTACAGCCAGCTGATGCAAATTTAGACAAGCTGTTCTGGAAGAAAAATCAAGCTCATGGATCTTCACCCACCAGTGGGAGAGAAAGCATGAAACTGAGCGTCCCTTCCCCTCACACGCTCTCATTTTCAGCTTATTTCTACTTAAGAAAGGCTCTGGATGCAATGGTTTGCAGTTTTGTGCTGTACAAAGCAGTTGTTGTCATTTCCATGGCTTAAGCATAGAAATTTTTGTTGACAGGTGCATTAAGGGGGGAAGATAATTTCTAGCTCTGCTATAATATTCATGAAGTTGGAGACCAAACTGGGTTCCCTTTCTTTTCCTGTGTTAAATCAAGATCTGTTGTCTGATGATAATAATGTCCGTCACCGCTTCTTGCTTTCTTGTCTCAGAAACTGTCTCGTGGACCCAGAGATGAATATGATGTTCTGGGGGCAAAGCGAGGTGCAGACCCTGAGATGGGCGGGAGACACCAGGTAACTTCCTCTCACATGTGCACCTTTTCTTCTTTTAATCTGGTTCCTTTCTTCTCATGTCTAACCGCTGTTTAGACATGCAGGCATTCATCACATGTTTGCTAAGCACCAGCGCCTTCCTAGAGAGGGGAACAGCAAAATCTGTGTGGTAATGCAGGCGGGCGGCTGCAGCGTGGCGGNATCTTTGCCCCTCGTGCCCCTCCCGTCACTTTGCTGAAAGCTCGCAGCCACCCAGAATAGGAAGTGACACCCAGCCTTGGGGCGGATGTGGAGCAGGCAAAGCGGGAGTGGGTGTTTCACTAGAGCTCGTTGCACGTGATGCCGCCAAACAAGTGCCATCAAAGTAAAGCAGCAGCCAAAACAACTGTTTCTGCTGCAGAGCCCAACAGTTTCAAAAGAAAAGGGAGGGGAAACCTTCTGCATCGGTGCGTAGGGCTTGCCTGCAGGTGACAGCTGTAGGATTGAGCAGAGAAGAGCTAAGTTTTATCAATTGTTAAAATTAAGTTAATTTTCCAGAGAACAAGTTGCCTTAAGAGAGCCTTATGGGTGGAGACAAGAAAGGCTGTAACGGGTACGGCACGTCTGTACAGCTGTAGTTGTGCCTTAGAGCGAATGCACAGGCACATACAAGGGGGCGGGAATGCTGGTAGTGCAACATGTGGGCAACTTTCTTCTTTTGTTCTACAGCAGAGAAGAAAGAACCCGCAGGACGCCGTCTATACTGTGAGTAGAGAGCGCTGGAGGGAGAGGAGAGGGAGGGACATGTGGAAATAGGACTTTCTATTTCATAGGAGACTTTTCTCTGTACCCAATT
Organism: Aramus guarauna; assembly: GCA_013400195.1. Classification (NCBI taxonomy): domain Eukaryota; kingdom Metazoa; phylum Chordata; class Aves; order Gruiformes; family Aramidae; genus Aramus; species Aramus guarauna. Next base: position 209,944 of record VXBL01006455.1, on the reverse strand, counting down.
TCAACTTAACAGCTGCTTTCAAAGACTTTTCTTTCCTTCTAACCCCCCCCTTTTTTTTCTAGAAAGTTCCTGCTCCCTTCTCCATGATAGGAGAAAAACAATGCCAGATACAGAAAAGAATTTGGATCAAGATCCTGCTGATCCCTTTATGTTAGCTATTACTTACTAACCAACCCTCATCCCATGTGACTGGTGCTGCAGTATTTTATGTGCTTGTTTTCCAGCCTCTCTGACAAAGGGCACCTGCCTGTGCATCTAAGAGTGGCTGCTTAGGACTCTCTTGACTTAATCAATTTAACTCTCTCTGTGGTGGTCTGTACTCCATAGACACAGGAGTGCTAAAGCTCATGTCTTAAGTCTTTCTGGGTGTTCAGCGCTTGCTGAGAAATGAGCTTGTTTCCAAGACTGGCCTTCGTTATTATTGTATCAGACACTCTGATCACAGCTGGCCGTAAGCGTTTCAGAACTGCTTCTCCTGGATGGAGGAAGGAAGATGTTCTCTTTCCTAACCTTCACCCTGCAATGTTAAGACTTCCCTTTTCTGGGAAGGGCCTGACCTGCATGTTTGGGTTTGTCTCCTGAACAAATGCTGCTTTTGTTCGGAGAGCTTTGATTGTGGTATCTGGTGCCGATCTAGATAAATGACTTGGTTGAGGGTAGATTTATATTAAGCGTTTGGAGATGAGGTGGTATTGATATGCTAAGCAGATTTGATCATGTATAGCATCTACTTAAATGCCCATTGGTCAAAACTCACCACTGTCCTTTCTTCTCTGGAATATATTGAAGCTTTGAAGGCAAGGGAACCCCAGAAGCACAGGCTTGGGGGTGCAGTCACCCAGGGGCTGGCTTGGCTTTTCTAGGACCGTGCTGACTCTTTCCCCCTCTCTGCTTGCAGTCACTGCAGAAGGACAAGATGGGTGATGCATACAGTGAAATTGGAATGAAAGGAGAGGTGAGTCCTGCTTTCCTCCCTGGTGAAAGCCTGGGATGAAAAATTCTTCATTGCCACTCCCTTACAGAGCAGCAGCCCCAGCTGCACATAGCTGCCTTGCAGAAGGAAGGCCCCACATTGCACAGTACCTACAGGCACAGCTGAGAGCAGTTCCCTGTTTCCTGTAGTACCCGGTGTGCTTGGTGCACATGTAGCTGTAGCGTTACAGTAGCCATAAACCAAGGTGGAGATCAGAGCGTAAGCTTTGTCCCATCAGTATTAGAAACACAGCCCCTACACCAGGAGTGTCCCTGGGCAGATTGAATAATGTCAAGGGGAAATATTTCAACTTCTGGATAGAAAAATTCTGACAGGTGCCCCAGCTGCAGAGGCAGAGGGTGTGAGATCAGTGAGGAATAGTGGACGGAAATGTCTAGTTTCAAGCACTGCAATGTCTGTGGCCCAGCAACTCACAGTAGTTGAGCGTGTTCCTCCAGACCAATTTAGAGCTTGGAGGTTTATGGTTTCCCCTCTGTGGTCGAGCCTGTTCTGCTTTATAGGCACAAGTAAGCATTTGCAAGCTCCTCCTTGTGCCTGTCTTCAAGTAGTGGGGGAAACATTCTCCTTCCCCCACCTCCACTCTCACATTTTTAAGAAGGAACAGATCAGCTATATCTAGAGCTAGCAGCAAACTGATAGTTTTAGCTCTGAGCACAAACTGCTGGGGGAAGGAAGTGTGTGTTGAAAAAAACCCCTAAACATCTGGGGAGACTTTATGGCAAAACAAAAAAATTGCCGTGACCTACACGGGTTCTTTTTTATGTCAAAGTGTTTTAAATATAACCTTTCAATTCCCTTTGAAAAGTGGGGGGGAAGGGCATTTCAAAACAGTTTCATGCTGAGAAATGCTGAAGCAACAGTTACGTTTAACCCCCCCCTTTTTTTATTATTCTAATGCCCACCTGCCCACATTCAAGCTCAGTTTACAAGCTATGACTATACGAAGTCTCTCCATGTTTTTATGATGGTTGCTATTAGTGGGGACACACGCACAGAACAAAAACCTTGCCTCATTCTAGATAAATGATCATTTAACAGACTGATGCAATTTTAATTGTGGCTGGCGCTGCTCTCTGCCATGTGTTTGTGATACAGTCAGTTATGACCAGCCACAGGCTCGACGTGCCAGCCTCCATCCAGAGGGCTGTAAGCTCTGCTGGCCTTGATTCTCACCCAGAAATTGTACACTTGTGCTCAACTTGGCTGCTTTGTCTGGCAGCTCCTCGTACCCCTAGGAATGCAGCAGTGAGCGGGTTCAAGCAGAAGGTTTTTCTTTGTACCTGGCTGGCTGTGTGACCTTGTTTGTGCGCTCTACTTGTACCATGACAGTCCCAGTACCTATTGTACTGAATCCTGCACGGCTTTGTCCTCAGCCTTACCTGCAGTTCCTTTGAACATCTAGACAGCTTACCAAATGCGTGCTGGAGAATTTACTTACGTCTCCATGTCTGTCCAATAAAAGGCAGAGTCCCTCGGACACAAGCTGACATGTAGCAACTTAGAAAATACAGTCCCATTTCTTCCAGGTGTGCCTTCAGTGCATGAAACAATCGGTGTCTACAGGAACATTGCCAAATCTCTACACATACAGTAAATCAAAGTAATAGCAGCTTTATAACAGTATGACAGAAAAATATGTCAGCAAACCAAAATAATTTCCTTTTTATTTCCAATCCTTACTATTTTCTCCTTCCACAGCCCTTGCAGCATGTTTGGGCTGGTCCAAACTTAGCAGGTGCTTTCCCTCCTGTGCAGAGGGTGTCCAGGCCAAACGCAGCTGCAGACCCTCAGGACAGGATGGGTGTGTGTGTGTGTGTGTGTGTGTGTGTGTCAGGGGTTTCTTTGCTTTTGTATAATGGGAAAAGCACCCCTTAATCTATGCTTCCTTTTCTTTCTCAAAGCACCAGCGGCGGCGAGGAAAAGGGAACGATGGTGTCTACCAGGTAGGCAACACATCCAGCACCTGCTCCCTTCATCTGTCTTGGTGGTAGCCTCTGGTTATGTAGCTATCTCACCGCACTGTTAAGCAATGAATGATGAAGCAGCGCTTTCAAAGCAACTTTCTGAGGATAGCTACTCAGACTCAGGGCAAAGACCACACTGCTGGTACTTTGATAAAGTGGCTGCATGTTCTAAATACAACTGGCAGGAACACTTGTTTAGCTGCTCTTGTGGGAACCGTCTCTTCATCTTGGAGAACCACCTTTTGACGGTGGCAGATGACGCGTACAGTTCTGTCTCTGAATTGCTCATTGCTTGAAGGGAAACCTTCAGGTTGCCAAACAGCTGCTGTAACTCTGAGCATCTCAGTAGAGCGTGCAGAGCACAAACTGGTCGGCACCTCCAGTTCAGTGTTGCAAGGGGTCCATCAGTAAGGCCTCATTTGGGCTCCCATGCGTAATTGTTCCAAAATGCATTTTACTTCTGTAGAAGCTTGTACATTGTCTCCGGCATCTCAAATGACAAAAAAACCCACATACTAAAAAATTGTTCTGATGCAGCGTGTCAGGGAGTTTTCCTATAAGGTGGCTTATTTGTAGCCTTCCTTCACAACCTGCTCTACTGATAGTCACAGGTAGCTGATAAGAGGCACTGTCTTATTGTTGTACTCGGCATGGCACTAAATGTTCATAGCAGAGGACTGAGAGTAGCTAGAGATTTTACAAGCAGGTACCATGTGTCTTACTGAATCCTCACTCTTGGAAGCCCCAGTTACCTCCGCTCTGGCAGCCTCCTGGGCTGACCTGTGACTCTGCCACATCTTCCGCTGCCCCGCTGTGGGAGTAGTCGGTTCCAGGGCTGCAGCAGGGATCTGGTACCTCACGCGTTACAGCTGCCTCCCCCCACCAGAGCAGCCTGGCAGGAGCAGGACTGCTGTGTGGCAGGAAGGGGTGGGAGGGGACGCTTCCTGGGGCCCGCAGCCACCTGAAGCCCCGCTGCCAGCTTACCTGGAGTTGCGTCTGACTTCGCTTCCAAATTACAGAGGAGAAAACCAGAGAACAAAACTCATGATTTGATGTCTGTTCGTTTAGTTAGCAGACAAAGGTCACTCTAGCATCAGTTAGCTCTTAGGCAATAATACGCAAACAAAATGTACTCTAAAGATCTGCATAACCAGTTATGATGAGTTGCTGTAGTCATACGTTCAGTTACTCAGGTTGCATCTTGCGTTCAGTTATTGACACCATACAAAGACTAAGGAAACACTCATGGGTAAAAACTTCTGTAGGGAGAAAAAAAAAATAATTTAGAGTTGTACTACTTGAGCCCCTGCCATCCTGTTCCTGACCAGTCAGCTGGAGAGAACTAGCACTCACACTGGTAACTCACCTGTTTTTTTCTCTTTTTCAGGGACTCAGTACAGCGACCAAGGACACTTATGATGCTCTCCAAATGCAGCCCCTGCCTCCCCGCTAAGTGGGAGTCACAGTGGGGATGGGCATGGTGAGAGCTGCCCACCTGCTTTGGGGAGGGGAGGAGGGAAAAGCCTGGTTCACCCAAACCAAGCACTGCCTGTTTTCTCTGCGCCACAACCTGCTTTGGCTGGTGCACAGAGGGAATATGTCTAGACTTGGTCAGTCCCTTCTCCCTTCCCTCATGAATTGTGTAACTGCAAGCTTTAGCTGTTAAAATGTACATACCTGTACAGTTGTTTCCAGTAATAGTGGTTATTACGCTGATCTTTGTAAGATTTGTGTTGTGGGACCAGGGCACACCTACTAACACAGCTGTTTCTGTAGCTCTTTCTTGCCTCCCAGGGGGTATCAAGACATGTAATTATGGTTTCATTGCATTAGGGCTGTAGTTATCTCCAGTGGTATTTATCTCTAGACTATTTGACACAGGTCAGCTAAACTTTTTGCTTTAACTTTACTTAAAAACTGCTTCAGTGGGGGAATGACTTTTTAATTGTAAAAAGTGATGTGATGTTACTGTAGTGAAGGACAAAGGCTAAGTGCTAGCATTTCAGTATGAAGGAAATGAGCACTAAGCTCCAACAAAAGATGGAGTCAATGGCATTGCCGCTCATCCGGCACCTGGAGCTAAACAAGAGCCAGGTAACCTGCCTAAGAGACTTCTCAGAAGGTGGAAGATACCCATTACAATGAAAACGAGGAGATGGAACAGAGACTAATACGGGAAATGCCAGGAAAACTCATCCTGGAGAACCCCATTTGGCTGAAAGGTTTGGCCGAAACGTCTGCCCCTTAAGTTAGCAACATCAACTGTCGCTGCCGAACAGGCTCCCCTTGTAAGAGTCAGTGTGGGAATTCCAATGTCAGAAACAGACCTAAACTGTCACTTCTGGGCAACAGAAACTGTACAAAAGCCAATGTAAATGCAGTTTCCAACCCAGTCTGTCATCAGGTTACCTTTAAAAGATGCTGCAGGTATCATTTCAAGGAGATATTAATTCATTAAATGTAATGCATTTTTGATGAATTAATAAAGTTAGCATCCAAGACCTGTGTGTGCATCTGTGCGGTGAACAGCTGTGTGAATGGTACAAGCTCCTCTGCTGATGCAGTCAGGTGGGCTGGACCGATTCACTCCCAGCAGCGTCATCTCCCAGGCAAGCCGGGGAGGATGGTATTCCGACAGGAGCTGCTAAGCACAGACTGGGAGGTGGCATGGGACGTTGGGAAAATGCTGTAAGCCCAGGTATCAACAGGGCACTCATCTCCTGCTGCAGCTGCAGTTGTGCCGGTGACTTCCAAGCCAGAGCAATGACGCCTGTAAGCAGCTCGGCAAGGACAAAAACAGTGCAGAAAAATAAAGGATATTTTCACTTGGGTCAGGAGCTGACCCCTTCCTTCCACCAGCCCCAACAAAGCAGAGCTAAAGCAAGACCGGGGAAACAACAGCTGCAGCTGTGGGCACTGCCCAGAGGGGCTGGCGTGGTCATTTCTTAAGGCACAGGGTTAGCAGCACAGAAACTTGCTGCTACATAAATTAGAAGGCTGTGCCTAACTTAAGCAGTAAAACTGCAGCTGCTTGTAGCTTTTGAAGACTAAATTAGTGCAAAAAAAAAACCCCAAAACGAGACATCCCATGCACAGCCATGAATGTTTCTTGGAAAGAATTTCCTGGGTCTCTTACTGTTCTGCATCGACAAGAAAAACCTGAGAGAACTGGGTGATACCTCCAACAGCTGAGCTGAAAAACTACAGTAAAGTTGCTACTGCAAAGCACTCTTGTTCTTCATGCAAGAACAAAGCGCACTGAAAATATTTTATAAAAAAAAAACATGATAACCATATATGCAAGATATAGAAGTCAAAAGTTTTGGCAGTCATAAAACACCAACTGCTAAACAATGGGGAAGAAATTCTTAGGAAAAAATACCACCTTTCTGCTCTTTATATATAAATGATCTTGATTTCAAAAAGCATCCAAGTCTTGTTTTGGGGATGCTTCTCCCTGGGTGTCTCTTTGCCTTCAGGAAGCAACTGAAGCTGGTTTTACCTTGAGGAGAGGAGTTGATAAAACGGGAGTAGAACAAAAGCAAAAAAACCCTGGGCTCTCCTCCATTTTGACCAGCCAAAGAACATGAAGGAACAATCTCCTGGCCCAGTCTGAGGCACTGGGGGAAGACGCGGTAACCTTTCCATGACACGTTTAAAAAACTACAAACAAGTGCATACATGTTAAAACACTTGGAAAATGGTTTAATGATGTTTACAACAGAAATGAACTGTACAATTACAGTAAGTTTAATATATATAAAAAATTACAGCAGACAAATGCATCTACACAAAATCTACCTTTTCATTCTGATTTACTGTAATCTACACAATCTCTCAATGCCTACAGCTATCTGTAGGCAACCACTGGGAAAATAATAATAATATTAATAATAATAATAATAATAATAAAGGACATCTTTAAAGAGACAGCATTTCGCCTTCCTCCTCACCCCTAGTGTGATCAGCAAGGTTTTGAAATGTGTGGGACTCTCACATTTCAGTCTCAAGAAAAGCTTGGGTTGCGTTTGGGTACGGGTATTCCTATGTGGCCCTCGATTTCAAGTGTTCTGCTGACCTGAAGCATATAAATGCAGTATCTGAGGAAGGGAAGAGAGAAAAAAAAAAACCCTCCCAGCCAGTGTAAGCAGGCAGTTGCACAGAGCAGTGAAACCATTAAGACTGAAAATTTCTCTTCTTTAGAAACGAAGCAGAAAGGGACTGCCCAGACACTACAGACATTCACAATTCACTGTCTCTTTGAAAACTACTGCCGGAATTAGAAGAAGGGGTTTGTTTTTCAACTCCCGGTTCTTCGTACAAAGGGCAAGCTTTCAAACAAACGGGTTAAAGATTTTTTTTTTTTTTTTAAAACCAAAATTTAAGCTACTTCCTCTTTGGCCCATCCCTTAAAAACAGTGAAAACCCCTTTACGCTGAGAAAGAACCTCAGGTCAACGGGGAAAACAAAAGAACATGCTGTCTCTTTAAAAAGAAAGAAAGAATAATCCCAGTTGGGAGCGGCCGTCAGTGAAAATGCAATCCAAATTGGCGGTCTGGTGGAAATTCCTCATGGAATATTATGTACAGTTTAAAAACCCTTAGTTGGTTTTTTTTATTATTATTTATGAACACCTAGGCAGTGAAAACTGTTATGTTAATACATACATAGACACACCCAAAACATACAAAAATACTATTATTTCAAACTACTAAGAATAGGACAAGTTCAGTTATCTCCATGCTATGACTTTAAGAGCATTACACTGAAACAAACAAGAATTTAAACGACAATTTTTTAATATCCCAGAAATATACCAAAATATACATCTAAGCTTTGGAATTACTGAGGTTAGACTAATGCAAGTGCTGGGTAATCGTACTTAATACACAAGTCTAAGGTTCTGCAGGAAAGAAATTATCTTTGGTATCTGCATCAGGCTAATAATATTAACATTTGGATTTTGCTTTGGGATAGAGCTTGTATGACCCTAGAACCAAACACCCCCCAATCAACTGAGATTAAAAAGATCCATGTAAAAAGTTCCTCCATTTGCAACCCCCCCCCAAAAGTTAAAAAGTCACAGGCATCTACCTAGCATAAAAGGTTGAGAAATACAATGCATAGTTGCACAGTGGTGCTGCAAAAATAAAAGAAATCTAGAAAAAAGGAACTAGAGGAGAAATGAAAAGCTGCTTCTTCTTCTTTCAGGGATTTCTCACAACAGGACAGCCTCTTCCAAGCAGTGACGGGGGGAGGGGGGAAGCTCAGAAGTGCACCTCAGCGTGTATTAATCAACATCACCCAGCCCCCAGAGGGTTAAAGCACCCAGCAGAGCAGCCAATCCTGCACCCAAGTCTTCAGCTCCTCAACCCACCTGCGAAGCCCTCGGCCGCTCCCTCCCAGCGCCCCGGAATTCGCGCCGGGGCAGTGAGTTTCTTCCGGGGGGGGCATTTGGGAGGCCAGGCCCAGGGCAGCACTCCCTCGCCTGGGGCAGCCCCTCCAGGCTGGACGCCGGCTGAGACCCGAGACCCTCGTCCCGGCCGGATCCTCGCCCCAGCCGGCCTGGCCTCACAGATGGGCTTGGTGCTGAAGACGCCCTTTGTCTTTGGTTTGTTTGTTTGTTTTGAGTTTATACAATCATTAGGAAATCTTTGGTTTTGGCTGGAAATTTTAAAAGAACAAAACAAAACAAAGAAACCGCCCCCTCCCGACTTATAGCAGCCACCGTGACCTGACAAAGCTTCTCTTTCCCATGGGGGTAGGGGAACTACATTCAAATAAAGATGGACCGGGTTAAGGATGCAGCTTCTGGCCAGGCTGGGGAGCGGGGAAGGGATACAGGATTGTCAAATAATAAAGAAGAAAATTAAATATTTGGAGANAGGGGTTGGATATTCACAGACTAATCAAGAGGACCCCTTGTAACCAAAGGAAATAAGGTAAGATTGCAATTTGCCCTCACTTTGCAGTAGCTTTTAAGCAGCGACATTCAGAGGCGTTAGGGGGTCACTCCCCAGGTTGCAGGTCACGGGGTGCTATAGGCCAGAGTTCAGTGTTAATCAAAGGAGGGAGGGCAGACTTGGCAACTCTGTAGGGTTTGGAGAAAGTTAAAGCAAGTTACTCAGTTACGAGTTAGAATGAGGTATACGACAGCTCCTGTACCTGTGGCGGATAAACACCCCACACCTACTCACACCTAGCCTTAGACACTACCACAGAGGAAGGAAATGGAACAACGGCACTGGTGGGGACGAAGAAGCCACTGCCCTGGTCCTGCCCCCAGAGCACTGGCGCGCGAGGCGCCCCACGGGTACCAGCACTGCTCCAGGCCTCTCTAAACCACCCGCGGGCGGCTCTGCAGCCATCCCTTCCCTTCTTCCCTGTCCCGCAGGGAGGCCCAGTCCAGCTCCCCAGGAACTCGCGGGGAGCGACGCTGATCTCCCAGTTTTTTGCACTGCACTTCCCCCTCGGACTCGCTCAGGTGCAGGGAGCACCAGGGTCACAGAGGCCGACACGTGGAGAGTGAATGGGGAAAGAACTAAAGGGTTTGTCTCAACTGCCTTCTTCTCAGGACACTGTCACGGGTGCTCTCGTTCCTAAATTGTTTCTCAAGAGGGTTGTGCAATCTCCACGACTTGCCCCTTGGCATGCCGTTTCCAACATCTTAGCATTCCTTCTGGTCAATTATTTCAGATTCCTATAGCACCGCAACATGCCGGCTTCGTCCGCACACAACGTTATCGCATTGAGGGAATAGGGCTTAAGTAGCAGCTGCTGCTACAAAAGTCAGTAAAGGCAGTATGAATCCTGAAGTGGGGCCTACAACAGATAAGAGAATTTTAGGAGGAAAGGGGAAGCTAACGTGATAAATTAAGTATCTCACGGTTTTATGTAAAGCTCTGCCGGAGTATATTCCCCAGCAGACCGACACAGTTTTAAGACAGATCAGCATTTTGGTCTGAGCTACTTGACAACGTCCTGTTTGGTAGAGAGATGAAATAAGGCAGAGGGGGTATGTTCCAGTTCTGGGGCTGAGCCTCAGCAGCACTAAGGAACGCCAAGGGGATCATCTTCCCTCGCCTCCCACAAGCTGTTTCATTTCCTTCCTCAGATTTGTTTTCCTTAAAGCACACCTTGTTTTCCACTTCTTTTGTTCCAAGTGCTCTTTTCTTTGAGAAGTCATTTCTTCAATATCCCTATTACCTATCTATAAATCTAACTAGCTCTTTGAAAAGTCACACAATATTAATACCACTTTTACATAATGTCAGAACAACAATTCTATTAGTAAAGCTTTCAGTGAAGTTCTGCAACCCGATTGGCGTCTGGAGGAAGAGTAGCTGGACAGCCCACCTCTCTCCCTTCCTCCCTCTCTCCCTCCCTCCCTCCCTCCCTTTCTTCACAAGAGCTCACCAAGTTCACTGATAAAACAACTCAGCCCAATAGCACGATACATGAACATGTACAAGGCTACTTTGGGGAGCAAAGAAGGGAGTCTTCAAGGTCCCTCCCTTAAGAGAAAGACCATACGCAAAAGCTGTCGAACAGACTCTGACCTTGGACTACACTGCTTCCACATTCGAAGGAAAGAAACAGTTTTCCCTGACTGTATCCCAACATCAGCCTCAGACCTGCAGCACCGGGCAAGCCCCACACGCCGTTTGTCTTCACAGAGTCAAAGCGACTCCGTGCAGAAAAGGGGGGAGTACCCACGAGAGATGAGGTCCTTACAGAAAGGGACACTGACCCAAAGCTCAACAAAACCCCACCCAGCTTTTCCTCTTACCCGCTCTGAGTACAGCAGAGCTGACAACTTATCAGTGCCTTTGGTTCCCTACGAGGCCACTGGGAATCCTCCCGCCCCAGTGGAGTCGAGCTCCTTTAGAAACCCACCTCTCTCCACCACCACGCACAGCCAGGCGCACACGCTTGCGCACACACGCACTTGCACACACCCCCACACGCACCCCTCCCTCCCCTCCTGCCCCACTCCATTGGACTCGAAGGGAAACGCAAAGGGAGCCTCGGGGTCCAGAGGGAGGGGGCTGCAACACCCTCCCAAGGCAATAACCACGCGCTCTTCCGCTGCTCCCACCGCAGCACCAAGCCGTATGCCGGGAGAGCGACCCGCTCCCTCACCAACAACCCCTCGAAGCTCCTCTCCCATGACTGCCTCACAGTATTTCAAGCCTTTCAGGCATACCAGCCAGATGTTAGGAGCAGGTTAGCTTTCACTTCTCAGTTTGGTTTTTTCTTTCATAGTTTTTGGTCTAGACAGGATTAGCATTGCTATTAGAAAAGGAAGTGTTTACAAAGTTTTCCACCTATTATCAAGCACTACAAGCCCTACATTCAGTAACAAGACAAGGGGGATAAAAGGAACCTGTTTCACTTTTGCTCTCCCAGATAGATTAAGATGCGACAACCATTCTTCTCCCTCCCCGAAGTTAAACACAACGGACCCAGTTCAGTTCTGGAGCAACTCAACTAACTGAAATGGATTTACACCACCGAGGTTGATTCTAACCCAGTACAGCCATCTTCTTTCCCCCGAGCCTCCCAGATACGCGTTGCCTCATCTTTAGATCCCAGCGAAGGGCGAGGAAAGGCCAAGAGGGAGGGAAGTGTGCGCGCACTCGAAAGGACCCTGAACAGCAACCCAATCAGTAACCTGCATGCCACCACGTGCTGTGCTGCAGATTAGACCACAGATAAACCAACCAAACAACAATCCCAAACCCAGGAGCGACAAAATGTTTCCTTTGGCAAGACAGATACAAGGAAAAAAATTCATGAGCAAACATTTTCCTTCTAACACAGTCAACCCCCTTTTCTGCCCCCAACATCCACCCACCCCCACCCGACCCTATAAAGTTGTAACCTATAAACAGGATCTCAAATACATACAGCATAATCATGTTTATCAATCATAATAAACATCAGTTCAACTAAACTCTACAGCTAGAATTATCTCCACTATTTATAAAGTTTGCTTTTCTCTTCTGATTTTTTCAGTTTAAAACCAGTTCTGCGACAATGCTAAGCTATGCTGAGGTATTTTATGAAGGTGCCAGAAGCCAGCTGCTACCCACAAGTATTGTTCTCAGAGCTGTATGGTGCTACCTTTCGCTGGGGGAAGATGGGGAAGGAACAAGGAGGGAGAGGGGAGGGAGGAGGGAAGGGGCCCAGATTATTCCAGTTACGGACGGTTCTTAGTAGGCTATCGTGGGTGGAGCTAAAAGCAGCCTCAAGACAGCCCAGTAGTTGTTTCAGTTTCAGGAATCTGGTCAGAAAAGAAGTACCTGATACCTTCTACATCCTGACCATATCTGTCTACTCAACTAAAAGGTGTCTCTGCCCTTCTCCCACAGTTAAATTATTTGTAGTTCCAGTGCAAGCTTCCTAACACCCTTCTAACAGCATCCCACCGGGGTAAAAGCTGGGAGCATGTGCCCACTAAGAGTGTCCTGGGAGAAGTGGCAGACAGATCCAATGAAGATAGATAAGCCAAAAAAAGATCAAGTTCATTTTCACGCGTTACTGTGTGTGTTTGTGAAGATACGCAAGCACAGGAATCGCCTCTTTCTGTCGTCCCAAAAGCACTGAAACTACTTGCGTTGGCATACAGGGAACCAGGTACTGTTTGATCACAGAGCAAAAGATATGAACATTTTAAGAAGTTGCAAACCGTTGAGTCAGTAACTTTAGGACAAAGCCTCCTCTGTCAAAAATCTTCCAAGTACTTTCTGGGTCTCCTCGCTGGAAAGAAGAGAAAGACTCACTGGCAGCAACAGAAGCAGCTCTGAAAAGAGCAGAACCTCCACAAGGTGTGCCTCTTGAATTCTGTATTGCTATAGGATTTTGGAAAGGGAGGGAGAAGTAAAAAGAGGCATTGGCTGCAAAAATATGAAAGAATTTGAGTAGGCTATGTGAATGAAGACTGACAACCATAAACCCAGTGGGGGGCAGTGGGTTAACTTACTCCTTTGGTAACACTCCACCCTAGGCAACAGTCAGGTGTATATCCTTACATCCAACAGGCGTACCCATGCCCTGTGGATAAACATCGCTTAACCATTTCAGGCAGAACAGGAATAGTGACTCTTAATAAAGTTAACGTGGCAATAAACAGGTTTATATTTTAAACTTCTGGTTTAAAACCAAGGATCACTGAAAGTGGGATGAGGAGCACTATTTTGTCTGTCCTAAAACACTCTAATGATCATGAGAAGCTACTTGTCTCTCTACGATGATTCTGTAAAGTAATTTTTTATCTAAGAAAATATCGATTGATATTTAAGGTAAACCAGATGTTGGTTTGGTTTAGTATCTGCAGTATGGTTCCAGCTGTAATGGGTGTTCTGCTTCACAAAAGAGAAAGAGGGAATTTCTGTTTTAAAGAACGTTGCTCTGCAGGAACGTGCAGAGAGTTAAGGAATTAACACTGCTGTCTCCTTCAGTAGTAACTCAACCGCAGAAACGTGTGCTGAGCCAAAGTACACTGCAAGGCTTACCGAGGTGACATTTAAACATTAGAATAAGCCAAAACATTAGGTTATAGTTCCAAGAGAAGTAAAAAGAAAAAAATTTTCTATTACTCACACAGTCGTCAGCATGGATGCACATGGGGAATTTTTGCTAACATACTTTGGTAACAGCCACTCTCTTACTGCCCCCTGAGCAAAATGGGTTATTTCTATGACTTTTTAAAAAAAAAAAAAAAAAAAGTCCTAAAAGATTTTGGCAAGGTACCAAAAGATGAGAAGTATAAAATTTTTTGTCAACATTTAATGCTCACTGTATATAAAATTAAAATAAGGGGTGNTTTGTCAACATTTAATGCTCACTGTAAAGTATGTAAAATTAAAATAAGGGGTAAAAGTAGAAGCAGTGGATTTTTCTTGCTCAAATGAAAAGCTATCATACTAGGAGAGAACATTTGTTCTGTGTTAAGATCAGCAGATAGCTTCTTCGCTCAGTGTTGGCATCTCCCTGATTAACCTAAAAGGTGCAACAAATCACAAGCTGTAACTCCAAAAGCATCAGGAGCTATACTGTTTTCACTGAAAATCTTTGTCAGCCTGTTCATTTAAAGATAAAATTCAAACTTGAAGCTTCTGATGTCCTAAAAGGTCTATAATTCAAGCCATCAGAATGTATGTCTTCCTCTTAATGTTCTGGCATTTTAGTTTTCTCTTACAAGATAACCTCACTAGCACTCAAATAAAATTACTGAGCAGCAGCACCAGCAGCACATTCCTACGTGAAGATCCAACTAACTTTCAAGTATGTTCTCCTTGCTGGTTCAGTCAAGCACTGATTTCCTATTCACAGTAAAGTGACTTTTTCAATGCAATTTAACTTGTGTTTCAACAACTATGTATAGAAGCAGAGGATCTTAAGTAGCAGAACAATGATGTGTCATCACAAGTTACCCAAAGAAAAACAAAAAACTGCAGTAACACTGGCCTATGGGCTTGGAAGAAAAAACAACTCTTCTTAAAGATCAGGTACTTGTGCCTGTAACAAGCACAGTATCTCCCCCCAAATTTTTTGAGTGCATGCACATACGCACCAACTCAGAGCAACATGATAAAATGTACTTAGACTAGCACATACTGCACAGTAACTCGGCAGCAAAATAAATCCTCTTAAGGAGATTTAAATAGACAGATGTGACTCTTGTAAGCAGCCATATCTGTGTGTACTTTCTATGAGCTGTTGATGAATCATTCTACAATGACTACAGTGAGTGCATTCTGAAGAGATCAAGTGTGTTAAAGCCAAACTGGAATACATTTTTCTAACATCAGAAAAAATTTCATCAACAGCCTACAACATCTCATCATGAAGCCATTTCCTAAATTGTTTTCTAGACCTTCAGGGCATATCTGTATTTGTGTCTCTGGAAATCTCTTGCTTTTTGAGCTAACTGTCCTTGGCTATAACGACAGAGTTTTTCACCTTCTCTTTTCCTGCATATGTCCTTTGGCATGCTTGCAACTATGAAAAGCAAGCCGCACACCTTTAAATACAGAGACGTGGAGCTCTGAAAAAGAGATGTTATTATGCTTTTCTAACACACTACGAAATTCCTTCTCGTCCTGGCTGACAAATCAATATAGGAGCAAATGCACTAGCATACAGCTAGAAGACTGTCTAGAAATGAACATTTGTAGAGAAAATCTTCTCCTAAAAAGAATAGTAAGGATTTAAGTCTGTGAGAGCATGTAACAGAAAATCATCTCCGATCAACATATGAACCCACTGATACTGGAACCAGAGATGTAACTTTATGTCATTGGAGGAAAAAATCAAATTTGTTTGCTAAATAAATGTCCTGGGTCTGTCAGCAAGTTTGTGACAATGCATGTCCCAGTGTCTATTGGGACAGTAATTCTCCATTTTCAATACTTGTGAGCTCGGACTATGATCCTATCATAGAATCTTAAAGTTGGAAAAGGCCTCTAAGATCATTAAGTCCAACCGTTGACCCAACATCACCATGTCTACTAAACCATGTCCTGAAGTGCCACATCTACACGTTTTTTGAACACACATTCACCTATTAACTACGTCTGTATACCATTGTTACTGTCTCTCTTCAGAAGCATCAACTTTGGCTGTCAGCATGATTATGATCTAAAAAAGAAACTTCTGCTAAATTGTAGAACATGATCTCCTATTCCTTTCATGCTCTGAAGGAGCACATGCACTCTAACTAGGCAGGCGCACACCCACTGCCAACGTGATCTCCGTCTTACACCTGAACACTGGAAGTAGCCAGCATCCACGAGACAAAACGCTGCCAGGGATGAAGGGCAGGCTCCAGAAGTGATGGTCAGTTATCGGGATGGTTTAGGAGAATGAACCAGAGCGCACTGGTGACGGATGCCATGGGGTATGTGCTGTTTGGGTATTATGTCAGCTTCTGCAAGCAAAACCAAGCCCTTTCTGGATATGTGACGACTACGAGTTTTCAGTTTCTCTCAGAAAAAGACTTGCTTAGAAATTCCCTGGAATCTGGGCCCCAGAGAGGGTGACGGGGGAGAGAGGAGGAGGGTAAGGGGGTATAAGGTGCTCACACCAAAGCCATGTGACCAATGCAAAGGTAGTCAGGAAAAAAAGCAGATTTTTATAATAAATAAACCATCCAAGCTGCATTAGTGTTCCAGATATGTACTCAACAAGACCCTCTCCCAGCCACAAACCAGCAAGAATGGGACATGAAAACTCATTCAGACAGCTAATGGCACAGTCTCTTTGAACTGCGGAGAGAGGATTTTCCGTTGATTTAAGGCCCACCTTTCTTTGTGTTTCCTAGATATATGCAAGGACCATGCCCCCCCCACCCCACCACAAAACCCTTAGGGAGTAGAGGATACATCGGAGAAAAGACCGGTAGTATCCCCTCCTTTAACAAAAAAAGCTTCCTGATAAATTGTATTTTTGCACAGGCGTGAAAGTAAGCGGGAACTTTCAGAGCCAGGAACAAACAATTACGGCTGCAGTTTTCCCCATCCCAGGGACTCGCATTCCTTTGGTAGAAACTGTAGTCTGTGCTATGGTCTCCAGACCAACATAGTGGGTACCAGCATCTCCTCTTCCACTTCTTCCCTACCTCCCTGAAGCTCACCCAGCTATTCTTTTTACTGCTCTGAAGCTATTACTCTGGGCTATACGCATTTCTGCAGTATTATTCATAGCCCTAAAAGTCTCCTGCACAGCCTGAAGTCATAGAGACACATCAAAACCACTCAGATTTATCAATACCAGTGGGATGAGGGTGGGACCTGTTGGATTAACAATCCCCTGACATTGCCATTCTATTTACACACCAAACAAAAGAAAACAAATTAAAATCAAGTTAAGAGTCTGCCCCAAGGATAAAACAAATTACCAACCAACCAACCAAAAAAAAAAAAAAAAGATTAAAAATAAGCAGCAACTTTTATATAAAATTAATAAAAACAAAAGACAAATGAAAAAGAAATTGTCAGTAGCATCTATCGCCTCTCTGCATCTGAACTGCACTTATACAAACTAGTCCATTAGTACAGCAGCTTGCTAGAAATTGACTTTGGTTCAAGCTTAGTTTTAAAAAAATAAAACATAAAAAAATCAAAAACACATTAGAAACGGTGGACGGACATTTGTTAGTTTCCCTGCTTGCAGTTCACTAGTTTTGAAGTTTTAGGGATAATTGGTTTAAATATTCAGTAAAACAGGAAGGTGGAGAGTTAGAGATGAACAGAGCAAAAACGTGGTGGTGGGGGGGAGAGATAAGGGGTTCTGCCACTTGAGTGCAAACACAAATCCCACATGCTCAGGTCACAAACCAAAGCATATGTAGAGTTTAAAGTTGCTGCCTTCTGGATCTTGGATGAGAACCTCCAGGATCCCCCTGAATCATCAACAAAATGAACATAGCTGCAACAGCTCATTGTTTTAGGACACTCTGGTGACAAAAGAAAAGGGGGCGGGGGGAAAGGGACTCTTCTAATATCCTCACTAGCTAAAAGTAATTTAGTTTTATACACATGGCAGAAACCTTTCAATCCATCAGGAATGGAAAGTTCAAAGTGAACTGCATTGCAGTGATCCAGTCTTCTCTTTTTAAAAATCTTTCTTTTTTTTTTTTTTTTTTTTTGTTCAGATACTAGATTGTATATTTAAGAATATACAGATCTAACTTCTGTACAGTTCCTTACTCTTCCTCATCCACGGAAATATCCGTTGCTACATGGATCAGAATCAACCTTGAAAAGATCGTGACAGTGGCAGGCGAGCCCTGACACTCTGGTCAGAGCCGCTTATTGCCGTCTTTACATGGCTAGCAGCATCACAGCTCAGAGACTACATGAGATCACCAGGTATGTGCAAAGCCTCAGAGTCAGCTCTACCGTGTTGGCATAAACGATGGTAACTTCTGTTCTTGTATCGCTGGCTTCTGTGTTTTGCAGCCAGAAGCACTTTTTTACTAGAAAGTTTTTCTAAATACAATGTTGGAAGCATCAGAATTAACAGAAAAAGAATATTGCTATGAATAGGGAGAATCTGACCTTTTGAAATCCTGTACCAATTCACTTGGCAGGAATCGAGGACTGTGAATGTTGCTTTACATACTGCAAATTAGCTGGGGTAACTTGACATTTTTAAAAATATTTGCGTATGCTCTTAACAGCAAAATCAAATCAATAGAACAGAAGATCCATCAGTATGTCACACAATCTAGATTCGGGAAGTCAAATCCCACTCTCTGAAGTAAAAAGGAACCATGCACACAAAGCTAAGAGCAGAATTCGGCCATTTTGCCTAAATAATTGAGAGAAGGAGAACTGCAGTTCGGAACTAATTCCTACCTCTGCTTAAAAAGCACAGACCAGCCTGGAAGCTTGCGCACAATGATCTCTACTGCTACACTGAGCTTCCTGCGCAAATGATGAACATAAATTCTTCTGACCCTTATAAGTAACCATTAGACAAATTCAAGGATGAGGAAACTGTTTGGAACATTCCCAGAAGATTAATTAGGACAGAAAGTCTATTTGTGCTCCATTCTTCCTCTCCACCCTCCCCACCCTCCCCCCATGGTGTGGGAGCTCGCTGAAAATAATCCAGGAGCAAAAGACAAACGCGTCCAAACTATATATATAAAAATAATAATAATAATAATAATCATAATAATAATAGAGATACACCAGTAATACAGGCCTGCCTAAATTGTACCAGTTAAGAAAGGAACCCCCAACATGATTGATACGATTATAAACACCTTGTATGACATAATGGCCTGTACAACAGACCTATAAAATGATAATTAAAAAAGAAAGATATTTAGACCAGAAAGAAACAAGAAATCCCCTTCCTATGTTTGAACTGATAACCCACCTTAACTTGTCATTGTGACTGCTGGAAATGATAAGTAGTCCTTTCACTTTTTTTGTGTTTTTTTGTTTTTTTGTTTTTTGTTTTTTTTACATTTTTGGTTAGAAAGTTCTCCGATCCATGAAGCGATCCTGAAAAGACAGTGTTTATTATAAAATTAGGCAAATGTCTGTCCCAGCTTTAAATCCTTCCTGTTTTGCTTTTGTTTTTTTATATTTTTCCTTCTCTCCCTTGTCCCCAGCAACACGGCGAGAAGATGCCCATCACATTTTCAGTTTATCAACCTCGCTGGCAGCCAATCCCACCGCACAGTGAAACAGGCTGCTGGCAGCACAGCTCAGCCCAGCTCACTGTGCCTTGGAGGCAGTAGTGGTGGTGGACGTGGCCCCGCTTGCAGAGGCCACCGTGAGGAGAGAGTTCTGGATGGACTCAGCTGAGGTGGAGGTGGCGTGAAGGCTGGCGACTGGTCCAGAGGCCCCTGCGGAGGCTGCAGCTGCAGAGACCAAGCTAACTGGGTTGCTGGTGAGCAGAGAAAGGTTCTGAGGGTTCAGGAACAGAGGAGCAGTTACGATGTTAGGAGTACCTCCGGCATTGGCAAACACCAAGTTTCCAGTTGCATCCAGTGATGTTATTGGAAGAGAGCCACCAGATGCAAGAGCTAAAAAAGGGAAAATTGAGCAGGGAGGAGATAACATTAGCAGTAAGCAATAATGCAAAATGGGCCTAAGAGCAACTGGTCTCTGCATTTCCCTTCTCTGATATACATGCTCTCTACACCACAAACGACAGTCATCTCATTCATCGTAAATCGTTTTTTAAAAAAACACAACTCTTTACAAAGAACAAACAAGACCTTGCAGATACTAAAATGCCTCTGTCGTCTGCTCCTACATTAATTCTCTCTTGCTTTTCTTCAGATAGTTAAGCACAATACTGGTCTATGTTTCCTGCCACAGAAAACCTGTACGTTCAGGCAACCTGTACTGGAAAGGGTTGAGATGAGCGTTCACATGAAATGACAGCTATCACAAGATAGAGATGGTCATGTAACCTCGAGAATGTTGACAAATAACGGTTACAACTTACTGTCACCAGTCTACAGGGATCAGTCTGCCTTAAATTATGATCTAAATTTATCTGCAACACTTCACAAAATGTTCTTTCCTGTACCCCAGAAACAAGATTTGTTAACCTAGTTCAGAGGATATTCAGATACGTAGGTTAGCTAGCTCTTCAGGCACTTGCACTATCTGTTTTTTACAGGTAACAAAGTATGAACTGAGAATAACTCTTGCTAAAGTCAGTGGAAACATCTGGCTGTGTGGCACTTCCAGAATAAATCCCTGCTCCTCTGAATAAGGATTTATGGATTTAAAGCTCTACCTAAGGACTTTAGGAAGTAGGTTGTTTGTTGCAGATTCTTTTTAAATACATACAAGGTCAAGAATTCAGGATCAAGTCTTGCTCAGAACTGCCCTCCAAACAGACCTCAAAACAGCGCAACTCTCCTCAAGCTTATGCTAGAAGAAAAGCAAACCTTTAACCTGCTGGAGATACATGCCAATAGGGGGAGGATAACAAAACAAATGCCACATCACATTCAATATCTTAAACACCTCCTGTAAATCACTACAAGATCATACACAGTTCTAATCCCATTTCTGAAGTTGTACCTGCTTTTATCTCTGTGATACATAAAATGCATTTGCGCATTTAAATTCTGTAAAACCTTTACTCCTACAACATTTATGCCCAGTGCTGAGGAGTCAATGTTCTTTTTCAGTAGAGAAAACAAAGCACGTAAACTGAAGTTGTATGACAGAGATGCATTAGAAGGAATGCTACCGACCTTGAATAGTTGCCAGTGTACTGTTGCTCATCAGGGCCGGGCTGAGAGCACCACCTAATGTCCCTGGATTGAGACTGAGTAAGGCACCTCTGCAGGAAGCAAGACCATGGAAGAAGAAACAAAGGGCAAGAGTGTTACTTTTAAGAACAGGTTGCCGCTGTTCAGAAGTACACCATCATATTTAAAAAAAAAGGAACAGGGGGGTGAAGGGAGGAGGAAAGACCAAAGATTAAGGGCTAATTTTAGTTTATTTTAGTTTTTCCTTCATGATGCCTTGAGTAGACATTGCCTTTCAGCTGTGTGGTTAGCGACATGCCTGAAGTACAGGCACTGTAAATACACAACTTGTGTTGATTGTTGCTGCAAAATATTCTTGTAATGTATTTTGGGGAAACTGCCACTCATTAGAGACCTATCATCATCTCCCAAATTCAGATAAAAAAGACATAAATCAAGAGGAACTGAAGAAACAAAGAGTCATCTCTCAGAGCAACATTTTTAAAACAAACTTCAACAATACATCATCCATGCGTCTTTTACAGTTTCCTGCTCACAATGGAGAAATGAATAGAAGTGTGAAGTGGGTCTAGGCTAGCTCTCCATTTTCCTATTGGTAGAACAGATTCTATGATTTACTGGTAAGTTGCAGCTCTTAAGTCAAGCTTGGCAGTGGGACAGATGACTTATCAAACAACAACAGTGCTGCAACACAACTTTTTCATCTGTAAAATGAAAACAGTATTTGTATACATTGATGGGAATAGCCAATTACCATCTATAAGCAAACCTTCAAATTTAAAATAAATGGCGCTAGGATCACCAAGTGATGTACCAGAAAAAAGCAATTTATCCCAAGAATTCTCCTTCCTTCTTCTGTCATCTCATCTAAAAGGGTGTGAAAAATTCATTCTTACCCAGCTGCAAACTGCGAGGATGCCATCAAGCCTGGGTTTAGTCCTGCTGCAGCAGCCATGGCAGCAAGACTTGCATTTGCAGGCAACTGTGCAGCTCCTTGTAACGCGGCTGCTGCCGCTGTTTGCAACCCTGATGCCGTTACCATCACCTGGCTGGTCCCAAGAGGGGAGGACAAGGGAGTGGAGGTTGTCTGTGTTGTGCTGGTCTCACTGGCACTGGATGCCTCTGAAGTGGAGGCTGAGGCAGAAGGGGAAGGACTCAAGGAGGGTGATGTCACTGCTGAAGAAGCTGGAGGTGCTGTTGAAATCACTGTTGCTGTGTTGTTGGAGGTGGTTTCTGTTGTGCCTACAAGATTGATTCTAGTTAGATCAGTACAAAACACAGATCTGACTGAACAGAGACCACTACCCACCTGAACTGCACTGCACTGCACATACAACTGAAAGGGAGACAAACACAAATTTCTGTAGGACCAAGAAGCACCAAAAGTCCAAATGAGAAGTTCAGACTATAATGAAATGACACTTCCCAACAGGAGGCTGAGGAGCACTAGAAGCTAGCAACGGTATATATCATATTTCATTTCAGCATCACCTGTGGTTTATCCCCAGAAAAGTCAACTGACTGGTCACAAAGACTGAAGTTTCCTAGTGGAGTAACAAGGAGCAATGAGAAGAATGTCCTGGGATACCAGTGACCAATACTGAATGACCTTTTGGAGAGTTTAAAAGGGGAAAATGGTAGGTGTTAATGTGGGGGCAAGAGAAATCAGTCCTTACCTGTGACTGACAGACTAGTTACAGCAGGACTGGTCAGAGGGAGCACAGGATTGACAGTCAGGGTTGTAGCTGCACTGCTAGTCACAAGGCTTGGCGTGGTTGCCACCTGGAGGTCAAAAACGAACACAACTGCTCAACTCTTGTTTTAGGACAAAGTTAGCTACTTGACTTGTAGTTCTGTCTTCCCATCCTCAGCTGAGGAAGTTATTAGGGAAAACACTGCATATAAACTAACTTTCTTGTTTGTTTATCATTCAGTGGACCAACCATAGTATCTTTTCTAATTACCAGCAATATCTTTATTCTTAATCATTCAGTATTTGAAGGGAGATATATCCGTTACATCCATAATGTCTCAGGACTGCAAGTTAGCCCTCCCTCTCTGCCTCCCCCCAAAGACCACACCTTTTTTTAATAATCACTCTTATCGAAAGAGTTACAAAATATATTATTTCTGCATGTTTGGTTTTTTCACTTGTTTGAACATCTTTTCAGCTCAAAATCTCTTTTGCTGATAAAATTATTTAAATGCCCTGGCATTACCAAAGGTATATAGGGTAATGTGTTTACATGGATAAACAGAGTAACATTTCACTTTTACTCAGCCAAACTATAAGCTCTACTTTGATAAGTTGCCTTGTGCCAGAGGAAGGATCTCTGAATTTTAAAACATTCAAACGACACTAGCTAATTTTACTTGTGGACAGCTTATTATGAGGAAGCTACAATAAACTGAAGACATTACAGATAAAAAAACACAGAAGATTTAAGGCTGGAGGAACTAGCTTAGGAGTAAAAATTAAATATAAGGAGAGAAAGGGCTTTTTATGGACAAGAAATGGTGTCCAACAGTAATATTTGAAGGCTGTTACACATCAATGAAATGAATCCTTTACAATTGCCCAAGAGAACATAGCCAAGGATATAGGCTAAAATCTTCCTCCTTTCCCCTCTCTTACCTTAAGTGTATTATCAGAGAAATCTCTCTCATGCTGTGTATCCTCTGATAGGAAGTTAAATGCTTCATGCATTTTAAACAAGACTGGGGCAACTGGGACAGATCTAAAAGCTTTCTGACCATCTCAAATAGTGTATGAAATAAAGAGCTAGATACATAGTAGGCTTCCCATTAATGCAGCCCAGACATCAGATCTGTCATCTGTCCAGTTAAGGCCAAGGTCACAATCCATATTTCAGGGCACTGGATGACCTAGAATTAATACAGCTAACCCCGTGGTTACAATGACTGACTTCAGCCAATACAAAAGTAGGCTGCCTTCAAAAGGAGCATTCCCCTCCAATCCGGCTCCAGAGACCTAGCTCTTGTGCAGCCAGGCTACAAGTCAGATTGGGTATCTAGCCATCCTGAAAAGTCATCACTGTTCTTTGCAGGGTTAATCTGCAGTCAAACTAGTAAACTAATCCGAATCATCCTATGCACACATGATCTCCATCAACAAAGCACATAGCCAGTGAAGGCTGGGAGGAGCAGGGCTGGAACATCCATTTGAATGACAGCACAGTCTATATAGAGAACCTTACAATGAGTGAAACATCACTGAAAAAATGCAGACTGTGGTTAACAACTCAATTTCTTACACACAATGACAGTTTCTAACAAAAGGGAAATTTATGTAGGAAAGGTTTCTTAAGTTGCAATCTGAGTAAACTTGCATGGTTACTAAAACACACTATCATAAATCTCACTATGTTCTGCTTTGGTAGCACGGCACGCAACCTTGCTTTCCAATTGGAAAAAAAAAAAAAAGAAAAAGAAAAATGTTTAAAAAAAAAGACTAAGCACATTTAACACGTCCCTTCCCCTGAAACAAACGGTTGCATGCATACATCCTGAGACAAGGATGAGGGGAAAGAATGACATGTCACCAAAATTAATGGTTTAATGAAGTATAGGAAGATATTAGCTACTACAGTGATGAGGGTGGAATAAATACTACAAAAGGACAGCTACAGGCTACATAAATTCCACCACATTCCTATTAGCATAGCTACTATGAAATCTAATAGCTACTGTTTCTATTTATGAAAACAGACCTCCACGGACATTGGTAGCAAAGGAGCTGAAGGAACCTTGATGCATGTGTTTTGTTACTCTTATTTTCATGAAGTTTGTGTTTACCTGAGGCAGATACAAGTGTGGGAAATTAATTACATGAGTATTAGCTAAATTGTTCCTTTGTTCCATGTCTTTTTTATATAATTCATTCCTGACTAAAAGTGACAACAGCAGCATCATTGGATTTATGTGACTTAAGTCTCCAAATGATACGTTTTACTGCTACTTAACCTACTTACCAGAGCAGCCAAAATAAGAGGGGAGGGGTAGAGCTGTTAAGCATTTTTTTATTAGTATTATTTTACCAAAAAAAAGTTTGGCCAAGAGAGAAAGTCCAGACATAAACTGGAGTTACTATCTGGAATAAGTTCAAAGCAATAACCCCAACTGCAAATTTGCTAATCAGAATATATACTCACAAGCTGACCAAATAAAACAAACTGAAGGCCCAACTAGTGCCTCATTTGTAAGCATTACTTCTCTTATACAGTATGGAAGTAGGATATTTAAAATACTAGTAAAATATCAATTTGTGAGAACAAGTCTGCTGTACAAAGAAGGTGTAGCATGTGCAACTTCCACAGTAAGCACAGTAGAACTATCTCTTCCAGTGATCTTTGTCAACACAGTCTCTTGATTCTTACCAGTGAGGTTGGGCAAGGGAAAATTGCTTTGATGGGCGAGCTGCTGGTTCCACCACTGCTGGGTGGGTTGATCCTTTTCTCCTTCTGGCGCCGGTTACAGAACCAAACGCGGATCACCTCCTTCTCCATGTTTAGCTGGTCAGCTATCATGGTGATCTCATCCGAGGTAGGCTTTTGGTTCTAAGAAAAGGAAACAGTACTTGAAAAGCTGTGAAATTACCTTCTGAAGTTTTACATTATAGCTGCTTCTTCACTAGGCAGAAATCTGGATGGGCCACTTATATCCAGAATCTGGTCCAGTGGTACCACAGAGGTAGACCATAACAGATACTTCTGCCCTCCACCTTCCTAGTTATAGAAACATTTCTACCAATAGTAAGTTGTGATCCTCAGAGGTGAGTGGTGAAGACTAAGCTCACATGCTTCTTTTTGAGAGAAGGGATTTGACTTGTGAGTTAATTCTTCACGGAATTCTAGACCTTGACAAGGAAATCTTTCTTTCAGCATCTCTCAAAAAGGAATAAGAGAGACTAACTATAGCAATAGCCAAATGAACCCCAAGTTGTCTAGACCTAAAATGAAAGACAGCTGGATTGAGTGGGCTACTTACAGAGGCTATCTGCCCATACAGCTGCACAAAGTGCCTAACAAGAGTAACATAAGGCCAGCTAAAAACCTCACATTATCTGTGTTTAGACTGTCACCCCATTTGTCCATCCTCAGAAAGGGTAATCTTTTTTTCTTCTTTTTGATGTAGAGAATATCAAGATTAGATCTATGGCCCAGTATCTTGGAATGCAAAATCACAGTCAGTGAATTGCAAGAATCAGAGTTTTTTGGAAAGAATTTGTGGTTGGTTTTTTTTGTTTTGTTTTGTTGGTTTGTTTTTTTTAGTGAAGTAGATGTTGATGCATGCTTCTTGGCACAGCCTTTGTATTCACCTTGCTTAGTACAAGCACTTTCCTAAATAGCACAGTAATGGGTTCACCCTAACAGATATGATTGTTAACCAAAGTTTCTTCAATTCTTTATAGGCTGAGCAGAGTAACAGGATCACTGACCTCCAGGAAACTCTTCTCTAAGGCCACACGTATGTTGGTCTCTATGCTGGTGCGTTTCTTCCTCCTACGGTTCAAGCCTTCCATCCCTAGCCCTGGAGAATTCAGGGCACTTGGGCTGGAGAGAGTTGAATCAGATGAGAGGTTTTCTGAAAAAAGAAAGTAGCATAAATCAGGAGATTTTATTTGAATGCAGTACGGTCTAAAGCAAACGTTCTTCATCTGTGCAAGGTTTGTTAAAACTGACGCTGTATCTATTCCAAATATACAGAGATTTCTGAAGATCACATGCATTAATCCTTGTACTTGTAAATTACAACATACACTTGAAATTTAAAAGCTACAAGTAAGTCCAGAGGGCGCTCTCTGCTTCTGTATGCTAACACAGTATCCCTTTTATAATACCTATACAAAGTCTGTCTCCCTTACCTCATTCCACCTCACACTCATTCACAAGTCACAGTTTAAAGAAAAAAAGCAGTAACTGATACCCATGAGCCACAGCTGTAAATCACAGGCAATTATGAAAAAATGTGAGGAGACTGAAATTTTTTTTACCCACTCCAGAATACTCTAGAGGAAGAGGAAGTTCATAGCCAGCTTCACAGTTTTCAACCTCTCCTCTGGAGATCTTAGCAGATACTCAGTGCTATGCAGTTCTACCAAACTGCCTACACCCCCTCCTTAGCTTCACTAGGTCTAAAGCTGTCAATCTCTAATCCTGTCTTTTTGACTCCACAGAAGAGGAAAAGAGAGAACACACTTGACCTCACTATGTAGCAGAAAGTGCAAAAGAACCAACAGGCAGGTTCCAGCTTGGAATTTAAAACAAATTATTAATTATGGCACTGGGGTTTGTGGGTGATAGGTAGGTGCCAAAGTTCAAAATACCCAAGACCAGTGGTAGGCTCAAGTGGGCAAGTACATTCAGCTCATTTTCTAGATATTTTTTTTTATTATTTTTTTTCCCCCAGTAATGGCACCCATAAATGTGCTGAAACCCCTCTCCATCCTGAAAACACCACAGGACAAGCTGAGTTCTGTAACTACAAATTCTCCAACACTGCAATGTAATGTAATGGAAAGGATCATTGGTATGCTTCTCCTGCCTGCTTTTACCTAAAAGTAGCCTTTAAAGTCATCTGAATCTTTCTTCCAAAGATTTTAATGAAATTTAATCAGAGCCAAAGACAATGGTTCCCACTCTCCAGGCTGTGAAGGATCCTGACACTGTTTACAGTCCTTAGCTTAACTTTACAGATCCGAGTATTTCTTCAGGCTAGCAGGAAAAGCAAACTATGACATTCCTTGCAGCACTGGACTCATCCAGCATTGCTGAAAGGTTTGGGGACCACTAGAGCACTCAGTATGAAGATCTTTATTTTTGCTATCACAGATCTAGATTATCTAAAGATAACCCCTGTCAGCACATCAGAATGACACTTCCTTGTTTCATTGCAGGACAAATTTTCAACACTGCATCCAATTACTTTCAAAATTTCAGAGAATACTGTAGGCGTCAGCATAAAGCTCTCTTCATTTTGGTAAAAATAGGAAGGCACACACCGTCTTTGCCATCTGTTTAGCAGATCCATCAGTTTTATACTACATACAGTTATATAGTTGGAATAAAAAACTGACTGACAGCACTCTTAAACACTTTCTATCCTAACACCTAGCACCACCATCCAAGCTCCTTTTGCTGGTGGGGGAAAAAAAAGGAACAAAAAAAAAAGAACAAAAAAAGAACACTACCAACATTGGCATTATGAATAACTTATATCGCAGGAAAAAACAAGCCTGGAAGGAAAAAAGTAAAACCTAACTCACAAAAAAACTCTTCCTATGGGGAGACAGAGAGTGTCTATATGGACCCTTGGAGAGAGATGAAAAGAATGCACATAGGAGTGTGGGAGGAAATGAATGCAATAAGCTCTGCCCACTGAAACAACAAACCATGCAACCCTCTCTCTACTATACATCTGAAAAAGAAAGCTAGAAGAGGATTAGAAGTTATATGCATTAACATACATGAAAGAGGGAAAACATGACACATATTATACCTCACCCCATGCAATTATTCAGCTGGCTGCAGAACACAATTCTGAAAAGCTCATATTGGAGCGATTTCGGATGCATATGGGCACATGAAAAGGGAAGTATGGACCCTTATTCCTACACCCTTGTTTGACCCACGGACAGTTACAAAGATTGGTGGCTTCATAAAACCATAAGGGCACAAACGAAGCAGTTTTTCAGAATCCTGCTGATTTTAGTAGGCTGGTGAAGAAATACAAAGACTCATTCACCTGCATCATTGAGCCACTTTTCCAGAAGTGGCTTTAACTTGCACATGTTCTTAAAGCTGAGG
Organism: Aramus guarauna; assembly: GCA_013400195.1. Lineage (NCBI taxonomy): Eukaryota > Metazoa > Chordata > Aves > Gruiformes > Aramidae > Aramus > Aramus guarauna. The sequence continues at coordinate 181,402 of VXBL01006455.1, read as the reverse complement.
TTCAAGGCTTCAAAGCGAGAGATGGTAGTTTGGCTGAAGTCATTTCCATAGAGTTTGCCCATAGCGAGCCCAACATCACCCTGGACAAAGAAAGAGAAAAAAGGGATTCACTAACATAGGCACTTCCAAAGCAAGGTATCCTGCCACATTCTTGTGTTCTCTTAGTGACTCCTCTGCTGCGTGGGATTTCAGTTTCACAGAAACTTGCTCAGGCTACCAAGATTCATGCTAAACCAAATAATCATAAAGAAATGTCAAGCCTCAGTCAATTTAACCATGTAACTCTTTCCAGGAAATCCCTGATGCTTTGTCTTTGAATTATGACTGAACAGAATATTCCACTAAATATTAACTTGTGATTTTTTTCTTACTTTTTAAAAATAAGTAAAGGCCAAGTTCTCTTTAGGAGCAGATTTAAGTATCTGCATATTTCACACCAAAGAAGAAAAGTTCAAATAAGCAGAAAGGCAGTGAATTCAGAATCTCAAATTAGTAGAAAACACTCTTGAAAAGATGTCTGCAAACACGTATCACATTTAAATAGATGCAAAAATATTCTTATCTGAATTTTTACTATCTTTTGAGGTTCAAACCAAACTTCTCCCCTGTGGGGATACACATTTCAAAGTGAACAAGAATTTGAACCATTTCAAATCATGATTAACTCTAGTCTTCACTACCATTACCCATCTGCCAAAAAGCTATCCAGGAGATTGACAGACAGATGATCATCTCTTTACATCTGTTATTCCTTTTCAGAACTCAGTTCTAGCTAGCTATCAGACATTCTGCTTATCCTAATATATATCTATACACACACATCTATGTAGTCTACACTTGTAAAGTCTTGTTAAATAAATAAATAAATAAATAAAATCCATTCTTGATTGTAGCAATTAAAAACACCATAATGTTTTCTCATTTTGTTTTAAAGCTGGAAGGTCTTGCCCTTTGAAAATATGTCATTATTTTTTAAGTATGCTATTTGGTCTAAAGTAGTTTAATTTAGATTTTTCTTTTTTAACACAAAAAAAGTATGAAAAGTCTAGAAGAGGAGACTGAAAAGCTTGAGCATAGTTAGTGCAGTTTAATTGCAAGTGGGTTAGTGGGATTGTGCGTAAAGCTTGCTTTCTTTCCTTACAGGTCAGATCCACAACCACAGCTTGATACAAGTATACTAATAGCATGCAGAGTGGCCACATCCAAGCGAGGAAGAAAACAGCCTTTGGTAAGCTTAGTAAATTGTGCAGGTTGCGTAAAGAAAACAATTTCCTTCCTAGAAGAGGACCAGAACAATTGGTTTGTACGCCCTTCAAGCAGAGGAAACACGTGGGAACTCACATTTATACCTCTACCCATATGCCAGGATTCCGTGCATTTTAAAACTCATAAATCATTTCAAGCAAAGTAACAGGGATGCTCTACTGGGTTTATGAAGAAGAAAACCTGGCTATGTCAACCATTTTAGAGATAAGTTGATTTATGTCTTGGCAGGAAAGAGTTATGAAATTTGCTCCAGTCCCCCGACTGAATGTAATTCTGGTATTTATGTTGTTCTTACTAACAATTGTCATCTGATTTAAAATGAATAGTTAACCATTTCTTTGTCAATAGTTTTCAATGCCAAAATGTGGCAGCATTTCAGCTGTAGGCAAAGGAATTTACATATTGGGACAAGAATTTTATATATTGGGACGGGCCACTGAAAGGATGGATGGCCCAGAGGATAAAGGCACCCTACACACATCTGATCTACTCTGTAGGTTGAATGAAGCTCCGGTACTGAACTGAAACTCATTATAAGGTACATCATGGTTCTGTGTACTGCTCTGTTAAGAAGCTCAGGCGGACTAGCAGAGGGAATACCTTTTACAGAGTAAAAATAACAGTGTTCACTCATGTAGTTTGAATTTGTACCGACCAGTTAGTCACATATCTGCAACAATGCTAAGATGCCGTATGCTCATTGTGTCTCTTTATGTCAAACATAGAAATATTTTTAAGGAAAACAGTTAAACAAAAGGATTTAAAACCATCATCCACTTTTTGGGGTGGGAGAAGAGACAGAACTGTTGAAGTTCAAAACCCATTATATCTCTCACAAGACAGTATGCTGTAAGTGGTTAGTTTGCAATGCAAACTAAATCTCACAATTATTTTGAAAAGCAGGGGTGGCGTGAGTCTGAAAAAGCTTACAGCACCCACTGGAAGTAAATTTCTTTCATCCCCTGAAAGGCAGTCTGTTTATCCAACTATAGGAAACCAAAGTAATAGGGGTCTCTAATTATTATCCAATTATGCAATTAGGTAGATATTATCAGAACTGCTTAACTATACACATACAAACTCAGAGTAGGATAGGAATGCTCAAATGTAATTTTATCACTTTCTCAAGATTCCCCTTTTTTAAGCTCAAAAGCAAATACTGAAATGTAAGCCTGAGCAGTTGTGTTCATTTTTCCTTACCATGAAAATTCACAACAGGGTCAATAAAGAAGGGCTAACCCATAACTTAAAAAAGTCTAGTTGAGCCTTTGTAATCATCTCACAGCAGGGCAGGTTAAGCATAGTAACTAAAGATCTACATGAATCTCCTCAGTCAGGCCATGGGGAAGCTATTGTATTTTACTCTATTCTGTTTTGCTCTATTCTAGCTTTTGTGTGTCCATCACTTGTATTTTTGTGCCTCCCTCTAGTGGAAAGAAGGGAGGGAAGGAGGCACACATGCCAGCAAAATGCACTTCATTTTACTAAGAACATTGTGTTCTTGAGTTATAATTAAGATGCTGCCAGGAACTTTCATTATGAACCCTGATTTTTCAAACATTTAGGACTTTGCCAGAAAAATAAATCTGACTTCAGCACGTACTTTCAGCTAGAGTAGATTTACTTATTCCAGTGGGGGGAAACAAATCACATATGTTGGATTGACTGCTCTGAGCTCAGACTTTTAAATACCTACTTTGATTTTTGCATTCTATTTCCTCTAGCAAAAAAACACACCTCTGCTTACCACAAACTCCTGCCAAAATTAATTGCTTACCTGGACAGATATTTTAATTTTGCGGGGAAAAAATTTCATTTTGATATTAATAAGAAAGGACTCTTGGATCCAAGCAGCATTTCCCTTCAACAGAATAATGGAACATATAAATGCACTTTGTACTTTTTAATTGTACTCCTCGTTTAACCATTTTCACTAAGTTCAAGATTACTTTTCTTCTGCTCTATGGGTATTTCTGAGCTTTTAAGCAAACCAAAACAAACCACAACTCCAGTTCACCTCCGTAAGGAGACAACTTCAAAGTGACAGTCCTTTCAGGTTTTGTTTAGGAACCTTAGCAAAAGCATTAAGTACAGAAATCATTGATGTTTAATAGGAAAACACACTTGAGAGATAAAAACCCTCTGACATTCAAAGCAACTCCACAGTTGTGACATACTTTTTAAACACACAGAGCAGTTAATTGTGCTGTATGATTTCTGGAACTTTGTACTTCTGAAGGCAGCTTTAAAGTGCTTTGTCCCATTCATTTTATATCCTGCAGAATGAATAGTGCCCATGCAATGACATCTAGAGCTGGTAAATGCACATACCTGCTGGGAAAATAGCTATGCTTTAAAACCAACAGGGAAGTAAGATGGATGTATGGCTTTTTCTGTTATTTCTTAGAAATCCCCTACATAAAGGCCAGAGCATAACCCTATTTAAGAAGGTTCTCCTAGGAAAAGGTGGAATTGTAGTCTCCCCCCAAACTTGAAAGATGAGACCTCAGATTCCACACTGGCAGGCACTAAGGTACGCAGTCTCACCTGAGTGAATCCAAGTTTGATCCGTCTTTGTTTGAAAGTCTTGGCAAACTGCTCAAGCTCCTCAAGGTCACTGGGCTCCTCCAAGCTGGGAGTGTCGATTCGCTTTGGTGTTGACTGGCTCTGTGGAAGTGGCTGAATGGGGGTCGCCGCTATTGTGCGTGTTGGGGTTGCTGGCTATTAAGATAGAGAGCAAGGAAAAGATGAAAATCAGACTTAAAAGAATAATCAGCAAAAATTAAATTTAGAAAAGGTATGTGAGGTTTCTGTAAGAAAGATCAATGAATCTGACATTTCCAGCAATCTGAAAGTTCCTCCAGTTTAAAATAATTCCTCTCAAGAATGAGCAATCACAATCCAGAAAACTGTATTAGTATGACAGCCTTTTAAAGGCTCTGTCAGAACCAATTAAAGAAAAGTAAGAGATGTTCAATGCAGCAGATAACCAACAACTTTCGCTTGCTACAGAAGCTGCTCAAAGAAAGGCTGAACACTCTTACTTGATGTAGTTCTATCATTTATAGACAGCTTGGCATTCATCCCCTCTTAATCATTTTCAAATTGAATTTACTGCTTGTGTGAGGTGGCAGATTGTCATCAGTCCAAAAGATTCAAGTCTCCTATTTAATCTTGGAACAGTAAGCACATACGAGGAGGCGGGCGAGCACAGCAAACATGGCAAGTTTCCTCTAATGCCATCTCTTGTGACTGACTCAACTCTTCCAGTGAGAAAAAAATAGATCCCCCTCTAACCCTTCTGTTGATACTTGCAACAGTAAGAATGAATGCACTGGTGATACAAGAAATTAAACAAAGGCAACTTGCAGAAAATAATTCTTTTTAGGTCACTTTTTTTTTTTTCTATATAAAAGGCTAATTTTCCAGGAAGTCCATACAAGGTTCACTATTCCCAAACATTGGCATACTAGAGCATTTTGCTATGCAGCAATAATAAGAATCTGAGAAAAACCTGAGCATCCTGGAAAATATTCACAGGTGAACAAAATATATTAAGATCTGGTATTGCACGCTTCAGGCTTTATGTGCAACAGGAACATTGGAAACATGTTTTGAGTGCACCTTCTTACATCCCACAGATTAACTAAGATGCATTTACTGTAGTTAAATTCTATTCAGTTCAGGTGAGGCTCATAAGTAAAGGTGACTTCATGCTTTTATATGTCTTATGCCCAGTTCTGAAACTATGGACTCCTTCAGGGCAAATAAGAACAGCCTCAAGTCTATGCAACACTACAGCACTATGCAAAGTCTATGCAAAGGACCCGAAACGTCTGTTTTAAAAGAAATGGCCTACATATAGCTTGAGTCTTTATGTAGCTCCTTATGTTGTTTTTCTCCTGGGTTAGTGCACTATTTTGCAGTGCACAGCAGATGGTAGAGGGAGGTCAGGATCTATAATTCCATTACTTGAGAAATAATGTGATCATATATGATCTTTCTAGGATTGCAGATATATGTCACACTATACAGGTTTTTAATATTTTTTAATTTACATTAAACATAGTATGTAATTACTGCAATATGTCTTTACTGATTTCATCCCCTTTATAAAATTTATTTTCTTTTTGTAGTTTTGATAATTTTTTTTATTAATTCAAGTATAATCTGTAGTGGGGAGTCATGCTGCTGAGGTGTGAACTACAGAGGTGAGACAAATCCCATTTTCCATGTGGGGCATGAAAAATTCTATAGGTGGTATAGTAGCAAATGTAGTTTTTCCAAGACTCTCATAGACTCAGGCATCTTATTACAGACTAAAAAATTCTTGTATGTAACCAAGTTGGCAGGAAGATACTGTATGACATTACATGGTATTTAAGAAACAGCATGCAGTCATGTAACTAAACCGCACAGTAAAAGCCAGAGTGAAGCAAAATTAAATTTGCAGGCACGTGCAACCTTAAAATTGCTTTTCATACAGTCTGAAACCTTAATCATAGAGCTTTAATATTTTAACATATATCTAACAGAATATTTTAATGCATTTCTAAAAATCCCTTCACTTTCCCAGAAGGCAACTAGTAAGATTGGCAATGGCTTAGCAATAATAGCAAAACAACTAGGGTGCAATAAAGATAGATTATCACTATGATCTTTAGAGAAAGAGGTACCTGTCAGTAATCCTCTTTTGGAGCCTTTTAGGTAGCCCACACCTTGCTCCTCTCAATTTCACAAATTTGTAGATTGGCCAAGAAAGCCTTACAAGAAATCAAATGATGCTCTAGTGTCATTAACTCAATATATCAATGATGGAAATTTTCAGCTATTTAGAACGTGAGAAGAGGCACATTAGGGTGGAAACTACAAAACTGAAGTTACTGATACTTCAGCTCTGCATGGAATTTATCTAGAAAGACAAACTCATTACTATAGCTACAATATCTACTCTGGTAGATAATACAAAGGGTCCATTCACTTTCAATAGTTTAAATACTCTCAAACCAACTCATGAACTATAGAAATAAGCCTGACCTGCGAGGCAAGGGTGATGCTTGGCTGAGACTGCAGGAGGTTGGCTTGGCTTTGCTGAGGTAGTTGCGTTAAGAGATTCTGCGCTTGCAGGAGACCTGGAGAGAGAAAAGAGTGGGTTTGGTTTGTCATTTAAAAAGACTAAAACATGAAATGAGATAAAACAAGGCTCTTGCCAAATAATTTCACCAAAAATTTGAGAGGCAAGCCTTCATTTCATCCCTGGAAAGGTATCGTCAGACTTTGGACTTTTCAGTCCAAAATCCTCTTGCATTTTCTTGAAGTATATGTGGTGACAGAAGCATAAAAGTCTGTATTAGTCTTCTCTGCAGAAGAAGTTTGTAATGACCTAGGTTATCCCAATCCCATGTACAGGAATCATCCATTGCCCCTTTCACCTTGCAGATTTTGGGCAATCTTCCTGGTTACATCTTCCTGTAACCAACAGCTGACCAAGAACTAGGGAGCCAAACAACTGAACACTAATCAGACCAAATCCAACAACTGAATGCTAATCAAAACCACAAATTTGGTTCCTTGATCACCTTTCTTCCTCTCTGTATCACCCCATGCTAGCTGCCAAAGAAGGAAGCAACTTTCTCTGGCAAACTTAAGCAGACCACACCAGAAGACAAAACAAGCCCAGATAACCTCCTCCTGGCTGAAATAAAGACAGAATCTTTTGGAAAAGTAATCAGAACTTAAAGTCTAGGTAAGATAGTGAACACTATTTAAATTGCCCAAATAGAATGAACATTGCACCGAATATATGAAAACCCCTGCTATTATGAAAAAGGTGGCAACATTAAATAGTTGGAACTGATACAACCTATATATATATGCTATGCTGTCATTCTAAAAATAAATTCTCTTACAGTCCAATATTTGTATGGTTTTCTCTCAGGAAATTGATACATGCTTGCATCTATGTATTTTAACTAGAAGCTATCTGGGGTTTTGAGGATTATTTTTTTTTAATTTCTAGTACTAAAATGTATCTATTTTGAAGAGGTAAGAATCTTGACAAAAATATACCTATAGTTAGTCAACTCCCTCAATTTTATTGTGAAAAATATTACTGTTATTCTTTAGTTAACTGCTGGCTACATCTATCAGTTTTCCCTATAATAATTTAAGAACCTGACTAACGAAACCTACACTTAATAGGCATTTCAATACATCAAGTTCCTAAAACCAAGGGGCAACGATGGCACGACAACAACAGATGACCATTATGGCCACTCAGAGGACAGAACACCAACTGAGTACCACTTAAATTCCATAATTTGATTTCAACGTGGTCTGTTCTGGCTCATCAGCTGGCTGATCAACCAGGGAACACCACTCATGACGAGCTGCCTCTTAGAAGAATACAGGTAGGGGACACAGGAATTTAGGACTTGATAAATACTGAGTGAGAAACTGGGTGTTTTATGCGAGGTTAAGGCCACAGGAGACATGAAAAGAGGGACTGCCATGGGTAGGAAGGAGAAATTGTAGCCTCAATGAGGGATACACAACTACAGAATTGTCCTCTGACAGTGTTATTACTTGTTACTTTTTTTTCTCCCCCACAAAGTGTTGAATGTGTATTTTAAATAGAATGTGTTGCTATCAAAATGCTCAAAACCTACAGAATAAAGCCAGCTGCTTATGCAACATAATAGCACAGCATAGACAACTATGAAAATTTGCTTTGTACCACGCAATCAACATGTTCCAGCTGTATTTTTGAAAAGCCACAGCAAGGGAATAGATCAGTTTCAGGAACTTCAAGACAGCTACCTACTACGGTTACCCAGTGCTTTTTACAATGCAAATATTTGTTCACTTGAAAAATTATTTCAGCTGCCCAAATCTAAATATTAATTGGTGAACAGTCACCTCTAAGTGAAGAGGTTTTGACCTTTATTTAGTGGCAGTGAATTTTAACTGACAATTTGAAATAGAAAGGGGTGAGCCATCACACCGACACTATAGAGCAGCTGATCAACAATGAAACAAAAAATAGGCAGCTGATGGTCACCACATTTGACCTCTAGTCCACTAGTAACACCATCGATCACAAATTACTGACTCATCTGATGACTGTAATCAGAGTAATTCAGACTGTCCTTTTATGATTTTTTTTTTGTCCTCAAAGAAACCCCAGAGGATGTCTTTCTGGCAATAATGCTTTTGCTGAAGAGCACACTCTTCCTCATTTTATTCTCACTCATATGTTCTGAGGTAATTATCACTGAAGGACAGCATAAAATATGCTGAACATGTTTAATCTACTCCATTTTTACATCATTTTATACTATTTAAGAAATACAGATACAATGTGTCTCAGGCAAAAACTGGAGAAAGAACAAGTTAGCTCAGCCTGCAGCTGACTGAAGTAATGATCAAGGGTTGGGTTCTGGCAAAGTATGCATCTCTTCCACTGACATACAGTCTTTACAGAGAGCTGCCATGCACACACTTTGGACTCGTTGGCTTCCACGGGTGGGCAGCTGCAGTTTTGCTCTTTTCAGAAATGACTTGTACTAGTCTAAGCTTCACCTTCAGTTTTTTTTCTGAGAATGAACTATTGGTCCCCACTTTGGTCCCAGATAACTTTAGTGACTGTGGTGGGTTGACCCTGGCTGGGGGCCAGGTGCCCACCAGAGCGGCTCTATCACTCCCCTCCTTCACCAGACAGGGGAGAAAAAGTGTAACAAAAAGCTTTGTTGATAGAGATAAGGACAGGGAGAGATCACTCACTTATTATCATCACAGGCAAAACAGACCGAACTTAGAGAGGAAATTCATCTAATTTATTCCCAAACAGAACAGAGTAGAGGAATGAGAAATAAAATCAAATCTTAAAAACACCTCTCCCCACCCCTCCCATCTTCCCAGGCTCAACTTCACTCCCGGCTTCAAACCTCCCCCCGCAGCGGCACAGGGGGGATGGGGAATGGGGGTTANGGGCTGCAGGGGGATCTCTGCTCCGGTGCCTGGAGCACCTCCTGCCCCTCCTTCTGCACTGACCTTGGGGTCTGTGGAGTTTCTTACATCTTCTCACTCCTCTCTCCAGCTGCAAAAGATCTCTCTCACTTTTTTTTTCTCCCTTCTTAAACATGTTATCCCAGAGGTGCTGATGGGCTTGGCCTTGGGCAGTGGCCGGTCTGTCTTGGAGCCGGCTGGCATTGGCTCAATCAGACACAGGGGAAGCTTCTAGCAGCTTCTCACAGAAGTCACCCCTGTAGCCCCCCCACTACCAAAACCCTGCCATGCAAACCCAACACAGTGACTTAGCTTATAGGGCACAGAGCACAGCCTTTTAAATACAATCTAAGTCCAAAACTACACCTTTTGGGCAACTGCTGAGATATTGGTGTTTCAAACTTTGCTGTTTCCTCAGGAAAACAGTATTTGCATCAATACAAAACATCTTTATTACCAGTAAGGCTGATGGGACAAAATATATTCTCAGCAAGTTTGTGGACAATACCAAACATGGGGAGATTGGTCAACAGGCCAGAAGCCAGGGTCTAGACAGGCTGGACAAATGGAACTTCATGACAATCAATGCAGGAAGATGCAATGTCCTTCATGGGGGCTGGAATAACCCTGTGCAGCAAATACAGAGTGGGCACTGGCTGGCTAGGAAGCAGTTTTGCAGAAAAAAGACCTGGGGGTCCTGGAGGACAAGAAGTTGAGTGTGAGCCAGCAGTGTGCCCTTATAACAAAGACAGCCAACAGCATCCTGGGCTGTATTTGCACGAGTACAGTTAGCAGGTCAAGGGTTGTGGTTCTTCCCCTCCATTTGGTACTTGAGACCACATCTGGAGTACTGTGTCCAGCTTTGGTTTCCCAATACAAGACACAGTGACATACTGGATTTTGTACATTCAAGGTCCACCAGGGTGACTAACAGGCTAGAACAACCACACAGGGAATTGGTAAGTGAGCTGGCTTGTTCAGCCTTATGAGAAGACTAAGGCAAGATCCTATTGCTGTCTTCAAAGACAGAAATGGACTGCTTGAGGGTGCACAGTAATGAGACGTAACAGATGTAAGTTGGAACACAGAAACCCCCAACCAGATATAAGAAACTCTCACCCTCCCTATAAGAGTGCTCAAGTATTGGCACAGGTACTTGAAGAGTCTACAGAATCTCCATCCTTGGAGATGTTTAAAACTTAGCTGGCTGAGGTACTGAGTACCCTGCTGTAACTGGACCTGCTTTGAGTAATAATACATGACCTCTAGAGGTCTCTTCCAACCTATGTGATTTTTTGAATCTATACAAACTAATATTGTATTTGTATAGTTAACTTTACAGAGTTAGTATTTCTAACCTTCTACTTTGGGTTCTAAGAGCCCAGTAGTACTACTGCATTAAATATGGCATACAAATCACCTACGTGATGCTCAAAAAGAATAACTACATGGAGGTAGGTAAGGATACATCTAAAAGTGTGATGCTTTAGAGATTTTTTTTTTTAAATAGTTCAAGTAAATCCATCTGCCATCATCCAGGACTTTTCCTGTGATGTGTCTGAGTAGTGTGAATAATGGCCCAAGCCAAAAAACTTCCTGCCAGCCAACAGTCCCCAAGGACTGATCTGGGGTTCAGTTGTTACTGTATAAAATTAAACAAAAGATAAAACAAACATATAAGTGCAGATTTTTCCAGTATAATTTTTTAAAAGTTGGCCCAGAAGCATAATACATAATTCATCCCTAACTCATCTCCCAAAACAGTGATTTTTTTCATCTAATAAGAACTTGACTGCTTTTTCTCTGCCAAAGCTGTACATCTTCTCACAGACATATCCTGGAAGTTAGCTTGCAAGACAAGGCCATTACAATGTCATAATTTGATTAACTGGAAACAACTGGAATGGAAGAAGGAAGGGTGTCTTTGCACATATTACATACAGTACCATTTGATCACCTTTGTTGAACACTGTTGATGCAAAGAAAGTTCTGGGCACTTTGGTGCACCTCATTTTATCAAACCCAGATCTTACAAAAGGGGGACTCATAGCTGGAATTATTTTGAGATTCAACACAGGAGAGAAAGTACTAATCTATGCATTCCTACAAATCTGTTCACAGAGATGTTAAACTGCTGCATGCTGCTGCCCCCTTTGCAATATCCAGGTACCCTTTAAGATCAGTTCAAGAACATGACACAAATGTGCTGAAGTTGGTGAACTGTGGGTTGGAAAAGCACCAATTCAGTAATCCATGCAAAGCTGCTGCCACACTACTTCAATGAATGTTAGCATTTTTACCCATTGATGCTGTTTGGATGGTTAGAAGCAAAGACTTGACTTTCAACAGGACAGTAAATACTAAGCATTTAACTCATATCTTGGTTATGGGTATTTGCAGCAGAGCAGAAAAAGTCACCATTTAAATCACTTTTTCCAAGTTCTTTTCCAAGCTTCAAGCTCTCCCCTCTTATTTGGGGAATGAGTTTGAGTCAGCTACATTTTATTCAACTGCTGTGTCAGAAAATATGTTGTCATTAAGAGTGTCTGGACAACGAAGAGCTGGGTCTGCTCATCTGCATATTGAGGGGACCAAAGCACTTCACCTGGTTCACACAGCATATTATTAACAAAATGAGGAGGAGTCCTGTAAGGGCAGGGCAGGTGCACAATCTCAGATGAGATGAACACTTGCCCATGGCAAATTTGATGCATCTGAGAAGAAACACAGACACCTTCAGGCATCTTCCCCCACCCTCACACTGGGTGAGGGGGCTGCACTCTGATTTATTGTACCAGAGGCCAGCAGGGTAGGTAGGTACCAATGTTTAATGTTCATTGTCCCATTTTAAAAATGTGTTTTTTAATGATAGACGTCTCAAAGTCTGTAGGACAAGTATGCAAGAAAAGAACAGGACTGGATTTAGCCTGCTGTCATCATCCCACGTATTTTTACAATAAAAAAATGAAATCATAAACAAGGTCTTTAATAATAAACAGCAATAACTTGAGAATAAGTAGGCCCAGTTTCAATGTTTAAAGCTAATTAGTAGTAGATATATGCCTGTCTGAATACTTTCTTTGTAAGTACTGTTTCTAAACCAGTTCTCTCTCCTTGACAATGATGCAGTCTTTTCTCAGATCTTAATAACTTCTGTTTGCAAGATTAATTTAAATGAAATGCAGCACCATTTCCCCTCTCCATTCAGATTTTTAGCGATACAATTTTTATTGGCAATATCTTCTGAGTAGAAAGGTCATCTGATGAAGGTAATATTTTTAAGAAGCAGCTATAATTGCAGTAAAGGATGTTGAATTGATTATCCTAGAGACAGATCTATTACTTAATAGAACAGATACAAGAGGTATAAAGACTGTACAAGGTGATACATTCCTGACCATGACTTTAACAGTAATATGGAGACAATAATCACTCCGAATAAGAAATTGTTCCAAATTTCTATTTCCATTCAATCTCCTGCATATCTGCTGAGGATTGAAACAAATCCTTCAGTTGTGATGCTACCTATTAGAAGTCATGAAAAACAGGAACTTTACCATTTATTTAATGTAAGCCACTGAATAACCATAAATAATGTGGAAAAGGAAGATGACTACATTAGACATATGGCAGTAGATTTATGGACAGAATTTCACATCTACTGCTATGATCTATAATGTGTATTGAAGAAAGATAGCAGAATAACATCCTGATTGTTGAATAATATTTTAGGCATTGAATTTTCTAAAATTTTTCAGAAGTTGGATCTAAGCCATGATGTTCAAGCCCTTCCAAGACTCTAAATAAGATTGCTGATGATTGCATTACTCTGCACCCCATCACCTCTGCATGTAAAGGAAGCTTTTCTCTACCTAATGTTTACATGTCATCTACAATCTTGCTTAGAGATACTATCCTTCATTTATTTCCCTCAAAACTATTCTCTTGTATTAAAAACAATGTTTCTCATGTATATGACTACATTTAGTGGTCTGTAAAGCAATAGATTTCTTCCACAATAATCTATAAATAAATCTGAATTTTCATTTTACTTATTAAGTTAGTTTAGTTATTAAGAGCATACATATATATATATATATATATAAAGCTGCATGCAGTTTCAATGAGGCATCCAAAAAAAATCCTGAATGCCGTTGGTTTTAAAGAAAGTTCTATGCTAGTTTCTTCAGAACATTTATTATTTTATGAAGTTGACTAATGGAGCAATAGGACAAGAACATGGAAAAGTCAGCTGCAACAGCAAACAACAAAATAAAAATACACAATTTCTCAATCTTTCTCATAAATGATAACATACTGTTTGAGATCTTCTAACAATAACCATGAAATACTGCAAAAAGCCATACCAAAAAGTGAGATAAGGGGTATTATGACATACATGTTGCTTTATCATTGAGTGCTCATGAAGAAAATTAGATCCATTCAAGCATTTCGGTTTGGAAGGTTGTCACACACTAATGGCCTATGGTCAGAACACAGAATATAAATCTTCCTACATGTTGAGCTATTCACTTGTACAGGTTGCACATTACCAGTAAAACATGGTGTTTCTACACACACTGTGTCACTGATGACAGCAATATGCAGGTCTTAAATTGCAGTGAAGAATTAATTTTCAGAGATGGCTCCCGGTAAAGGTACTATGAAAACTTCTTCTGGTAGTTATTCTACTTCAGAAGTAAGCAAACAAACAAACAGCCTTCCTTCCTTTCTATAATGCAAACAACTCATTTTCAGATATGAATATAATTTGCTTCTGTTAGTTTCCTTCTTTATGAAGCATCTTCAGAGATATTTTAGAAAACCAGCAGAAGTTAGCTGAAAAATGTAGGCAGACATTAATACCGGTGAGTTTTTCAAAACCATGTTTTTAAAGGAATTTTTTTTTAAAGAGAAGCCTATTTTAAAGAATCCTTGAATTTAACTTTGGTGATGTTTGATTTCTTCTAGAAGAGTATGTTATAACCTTATAAGTTCTGCTTCATTTTAAGAAACTAGTACATCACTAAATGCGTCCATGAGTAGTCTTTTAGCCATTTTCTACCAGTGCTGGTATAAAAGCTCTCCTAAATCAAGTCCTATTAAAAGAAAGTTAATTTTGACTAACCCTTTATTCAAACGTGAGAGCAGTAAGAGAGCTTCAGCATAAATGGAAAGCCAGTTCTATCCAAGTGACGGGATATAAGAAGGAATGATGCATGAAAAAATTGAAAGGAACAGAAGAAAATGAGGTGCAAAGAGCTGCTTTATAGGACAGCCAGGCTCTGGAGGACTCTTCAAGCATAACAGGATTTGCCTTCTGAGCAAGAATCTTTGGATTACCAGACCTGAACAACTGAGTAGAGTTCAGGCAGAAGAGAAAGGGGGGGAAAAAAGACCACTGGAGTATATCAGTATATCGACATAAGAGGTCATGGCCAAATGTAGTTTTCTGTGGGCATCAACAAATGAGGTGCAATCAGTACTGTGATGTACTGCAATTTGAATGCATTAGTTCTTAGCACAAAGTTCCTATACAACTTCTTAACTGGTCTGGCACACTACCACCTACCACTGCCTTGGTTTGCCTTTAACATGTAAGCCATACCCAGTATATTACCAAAATATTATTTTCCAGAGTTGTTATACAAAATGAAGCATTCTAGCTCTTTTCCCAAAGTGTAATTATTATTTCAGTTTATGACAAAATTCACTGTACCCTCTTTAGGCTTAGGGACTTTTCTAGTCTCCAACAAGGACCCTAGATTTTGTGATCTTTTTCCAGTCTTAGAATTTTGTAGCCCTTTTAGGATTGACCTAATCCAGACAGCCCACATACTCTCCAGGCCTGCACCTCCTAGGATTCTGCCTTTTAGTTCTGGAGAGTTATCTTCTCCAAGTTCTCTTCCCAGGCTTCCTTCTTGAGAGCCCAACTTAGAAATTCAGATGCTGCAGTATTTCCTAAAAAGCCTTGTTGTTTACAAATGTTCCCATGACACAATCTCTGGATTGATCCTTCTTGAGAAGTGAGCTACCCAAACTTTGACAAGGCTGATGTCTAACACCCAGAAAGGGACAATCTGTTAGAATCTCCTAATTGCAATACTGTTATTTCTCCTAGGGAATATCAACAGTCAGTGAAAGTGTATGAACCACCTCAGTTTCATGTTCTCCTCTAAAAGCTACAGATAAATCATCATCTTTTCTGGCAAGGAGCACTTACCCTGCTGCCCCTGCGGTGTTTGTGAGATGATGAACTGTGCTGGCTGCAAGTTGGTTGTTGGATGCACCAACACAAACTGTTGCAGGTTGAGATTCTGCTGCTGAAGCTGCTGCAAGTGCTGCAAATCCTTAAGGAAACAGGGGAAGGGGAAAAAAGGGGAAAAAAAGAAAGAAAAAAAGAAAAAAGAAAAGAGAAAAGAAAGAGCTGTGTGTTAGACATTTAAGTCAGCCATGACTCCCAATGTAACTAGATTTCCTATCAACCAGTTACATTCTAACATTTAGAGACAAAAGTGGATGTCAAACACAGCAGTCCTGCTACTGAATATCCTTTAGGCTGGCAATTTGAATTTCACTGTTACTCATAAAACCAAACAAAAATTGTTTACCAAATAACCCAGTAAAATATTTCCAGCCCTGTTCTGCTTAAAAAAAATAAATTTAAAAAATTAATCAAAAAAATCACTCTCCTTTCCCCCCAAATGCAGAAGTTTTCAAATACTTCAGACTTAACAGCACTCATATTTCTCAGACCTAATTTTTGAGGATGTAACTCTGCTACAAAATTTATTGTTGACAAATCAAGCATATTAGCTGGGAGCTATTTTTGTTTATAACAACCACAATCTGCAATTACCATTCTAATCAGCCACAGGAACTTAATACAGATTCCTAGTTTGCACTCCGGTTGTTTAGGTAAAATTTCGGGAAGTAGCTAACTCAAAACAGTAAATAAACATATTTGATTAGTTCTGAAACAAATTACAATAAGCTTAGTAGACATGGCTATAATTGAATGGAATAACCCAAAACACTGCACTATTGTAGAGCCCTACTTTTATGTCTTTAAACCATTGAGAACTATTAATTTTCTATAATTAAATGACTGGTCTCAACATAAATGCTAATCTCTGACAAACTGAATCATCAAGAAAAAAGCTTCAACTTGCAGTTTAGCTGGAGAATGAAAACACTGAGAACTGCTTATAAGTATTCCTACCAAACTAGCTTTTTTCTTTTAATCTTCTCCAAACAGGACAATAACAAGAGTAAGTGAAATTTGACAATTGAAGCACAATGTGAAGCCAGCCAACATAACAGAGGTAATCTATGAAAACTATCTATAGGCACGTGTAGAAACTTTCTATCTTTCTGAGAAGAAGCTGTTTCAAAAATATCTGCCAAGCAGGTGGATAAAAGCCTGAAGCATTTCCCCAATTACAACCTCTCATTAAACAACCAAACAAAAACTGTCTCAAAACTCTATTTCAGATGAGTTACTCAGATACCTGGGAACCTGTTTGCAAACAGATACCCTCTTCTGGGTCCAACTGTGCCAGAAAATGTCAACAATGCCAGTCTCCTCCTAAAGCAGTGCTCAATCTGGCTGCTTGAATGGAGCTGCTTGTTCTAACATACTTCCTAACATACTTGAGTTTAAGTGAGCCAGACTTACAAAGACTGCGTCTTAAGGCCAGTGAAGTAGCCCCCATGCATTTTGACTGACGCTGGTTACTGAGCGCTCGCACAACCTGCTCAGCCAGCAGATGTGAAACACCATTAACCACCAGCAATAGAGATGGTGATGGAAAACTAAAGACAGAATGACAAGGATAACTTCTAACTTACACAATACAACCATTTGCAGAATGTAGTAATCTGTCTATGACCTTACATTATCTTAAAACTGTTAAACTAAGACTGAAAAGTTGCAACAATCTCCTCCTGGGGAAGAGAGATGGGGAGTGTCAGTGGGTGGAAAGGAAGACTAGGCAGGGGAAAAAAAAAAAAAAAGAGTTCATTGATTTATGAGACCATAGACATGCATTATAAGTAAATGACTACTTAACCTGCATTAAAAACACACTGGCCATCAATCACTTAGGCAACGTGGTCATATTAAGTCAAAGCATGAAGTGTAATAATAAGGTAGACAGACACCAGATGGATTGACCAAGCAATGTTCTTTTAAGGAATGGGAACTTCCAATTTATAAGAGAATGGTATAATCTTAAGTGCCTCTCCGGCACAACAGAGTGTTTTTAAAGTTGATAGTATCATTTCCTTTCAGAAAATTTGAGAAGTACTGCAACCATTCCTATGAAATTGAGGTCAATTTCCTTCCTAAAAAACAAAACAAAACAACACCCCCCCAAAAAAAAAACCAAAACCCACAAACAAAAAAATTCCAGTTTTCCCCAGGAGCTCCATGTTTCTTCTAACTTCATATCAAAGTTACATCAGTCAGAACTGCTACTAAAAACTCTTACTTCTTGAGCTCAACGTAACATGGACCTCCACTCATTTATTCATTGATTTTCAATGCTCTATTGGTTACCTTTGCAGATTGAGCAGACCCCATAGCACAAAGGGGCTCATACTACTGAATTTGATGTGAGGACTAGATGCAGAGGAAGAAGCAGAAATAAAAAGAGTAGGGCAAACTGACTAAGGCTGTGAATGCTGGGTGGAAGAAAAAGAAATGAAGAGAGGCTGAAAATAGAGGTGAATAAGCGAAAAAATAGAAGCACAAAAGGAAGACGTGGGAAAAAATTTTTGAAGGAAAAAGTATGGACAGAAAAACAGATAGGTTGAGGACCTCCCCCACCAAAAGCAAACAAATGGAACTCCCCCAGATGACCAAGCAGATCTCAGCTGATTTGAAGCACCATCACAGGAGTTGGAGTTACGTACAAGAAAGAATACAAAGAAAAAGTGCCAGTGGATTTGTAAGATCAAAGGAGGAGAGCTTTTTGTTTAAGACTATAGAATTCATAACACAGGATACCCAGCTAAGACATGACAGCTCTTATCATCAGACTCTTACACTTTAATTTGAGAAAACCATTTTTAAATTGAGGCCTTAGGGATAACTGGTATAAGCAATCTTATTCAGTGCATCTGCCTTGGTAAATGGTATCTTGTTTAAATACAGAAATATAATTCTGAAATGCAGAATGGAAACAATACCTCTAAGGCTAATCACTCTTAAATAGCCCCACCAGCCCCTCAAATTCATTTGAAATCAAACTTTATGTCTACCTTGGGAAAGTTTTATTATTTAGTTAATTGTAGCATTACACTAAATCTCCCAACAGCAACCATACAAACAACCCCAACACTGTCTTGCTATACTGATCTGGTTTTTTTCTCAATGGTAAAATCTGTATACTAGCACAAGCAGATAGAAAGAGATTGAAAGACTTTTGTAGAGACATGCATGTCTTCTGGTGCTGCTTAACAACTTAGAAAGATCAAAACAGTCCAACTCCTACCTAAGCAGGATAATCTGCCAAGTGCTACGTCTTGACATGAAGAAGTTTTTGGTCGTTATGTTTTTATTTTGTTTTTTTAAATCATCTAAAGTTCTAAATTCAGTGCCATTATCTCTAGTTACAGCTTCAGCATCTCTGTCATTTTGATGTTTACATCATATAAACACTGATCATGGATCCTGGAAACAAGTAAAGTTTACAAAGAACTCCAAAACTTGGTGCAACTGTTCAGTGACATTTAGCATCAGCCCAGCAGCAGCACTAGCATCTTACCAGACTGCTGCAGCCGGTACCTTACAGTAACTGTGGTGCATATTAAAGAAGTCATGCTTGTGCAATTAGTTAATTAAAATAAATATGGTAATCCCCCTGCTGCACAGACCTGCCAGTTAATCAATTATTCAAAAATCATCAATTAAAACAAACATTCAGCTATTTGTGTAATCAGCTGTATGTTTACAATAGCAACACAAACAAAGCTGAGCACTATATAAATTGCTGTCAAGCTGGATCAAAAAGCATGGTATCCACCTACAAATCTAGGCAGTAGAAGTTTTCCAGAAAGTATCTCAAATTACATCCAACATCTGCATAAATTATACCATGCACCTTCATCATAAGAACCAGCTAACAAGATTCAACCAAGCTACATTTATATATCAAAATAACATATCCTAAAAGAAATTAACTGTAAAGTCAAACATTTAAGTAATTGGGAATGCCAGAAAACAAGTGAAACTAATTTGTTCCCCCTGTGCTACAAATACACATTACATGGTGGCAACTACATGATCCCATGCTATTTTTCATAGAGCCTTTAGTTCATTCACGCGCACAAACCAGACAATGCTCACTTCAGAAGCTCCTATTTGACAGTATATGCCTGATCTTTTCAACTCCTCTCAAACACTTCTCTGAAGATTTTGTAAGTTCTGGAGAAAAACCCCAGTATTAACCTAATAATTGTAAATGCTTCACACATTTTCATAGTTTCCCATTGAAGTAGGAGAGCAGGATTAGCAACACCTCACACATGCACAACAATGCCTTCAAAAGTATCTACTAATTTGGTGGCTTATTTGACAAATGCAAAGCCAGAAAGTTCAAGGTGCAGATTTTATTAATATGAAATTCCAGTGCTGTGCACTTCAGTAAAGCAGACCTCACTACCTTAAGCTGCACACCTGGAAGACAAGAGGCACACACCTGTGGATCACTTACATTTAGGTTAAAAGACTCGCATAATATCAAATGAGAACTCGGTGACAGATGCATGGAGAGAAGTTAGAAGCTAACCATCAGCTTTCTTGACAGGGACATTTCCCACTCTTTTCTTGAAATCTGTCTGTATTACTGGCTACAGACTAAGGCTTAACAAAACTAAGAGATGATCTTGGGAGTTAGGAGTTTCCTTCAATGCTACATCCTTGAGTCATCTCCAGATCACAACAGTGAAGTGGGATCCTTTGCTAAAACAAGCATTAATATCTGGTCACGTGCCTCGTCACAGTGCACCAAGAGGCTCAGTGTGAGGGGTCTGTGGGCAACATCAGTACAGGCCTTTTAAATGTGGGATGGTATCACTCTGGCCTCGCTAAAGACAGCCAGAGAGGTCAGAGCTCTTACATCAACACCACAAAAGTTCGTCCCTTCAGCTAATAAAAACCTGATAGCACAACCAGGCTGTTATTCAGCTAGTGAACTAGCAAAATAAAGGAACAGCACATGTCACCAATGGACTTCAGAGATAATTGTGACGTTTCCATTCTTTTAATCAGCCCTCATCTTCACTTTTTAGACACTTTATCCCAGTTGAATGCGAGTGAAAATAGTCTGAATAGGAAGCGTCAGACAGTCTTAAAGAACCTGCTCACTGTAAGAAGCAGCAACTTTGGAGATTACATACCCAACACTGCACAGCTAGACTAGTCAAACTGAAATATTACATACTGAGAACCTTAATCTATGGAAAGATGGACCTCAGTGTCCACAGCACAATCACCTACTAGTAGTAGTCAAGATGCCCGTGCTGTGTATTCGGTTACCTTTGTCCAGAAATCGAAGGAGTTACCACACTACACATGCAAAGCATAGAGTCAGTGGCGCTGCATTCTCCACACTGAATTAAGGCCAATCCTGGGAGACCCAGGAAGATCTTTGTCATTCCTAGTAAGCAGAACTTCCTTGGCAAGCAGTTCTTTGGAATTAACAGGTCTTTAGCAGCAGACCATAAAACTGGATTGATTCTGACACCAGACTCATTCTAGCAAGTTCTTCTCCAGACACACAAGAACACCCATTCTTTGTCACTGAACTCTGAGCATTAAGCACCAAGCCAAAATAGCACACAAATGCATCAAGTCGAACTGCCTTTCTTCAGCTCTACCATTTCGCTGTTTGGATCTAACAAGCATCCTTTGTGATACACAGGTATTCCTTCCCATCCATACGGGTCTCTACAAGTGTCATTTCTATGGGCATCTTTCTATACTCCTTTTTCTCCTTTCTCAAGCTAACTACAAGGAGGAAAATTCAGAAAATATAGCATCTGGTCAGATTCTGGAAAAAACTCAGAAGCCCAGTGGAACTGATGAGCAGGTGGTACATATTCTTTGCTAAAACTATCAACTTCAACCTCATCAGCTAAGGATGCATGAGGAAAGACTAACAGTACTCAAGGACTCTAGAAACTCACTGAATAAGGAATAAAAATATTATTTGAATGGTGCAATTAATCAAACCTCTTTATTTTCCACCCTCTCAAGCCTCAAGGCTCACCTGTGCAATCTGTATTGGCTGAGATAGAGGGATCTGCGTCATCGGCGTTGCAGCAGAGGCCGAGATGGTGGCACCAGCAGCGCTGTGCTGCTGACTGGCTGAATGCTGCACTGCAGCCGCCAGCAACTGTGCCTGCGCCTGTTGTAGCAATAACTGTTGCTGGGCTGGCGTCAACGTGAGCTATAAATAATTAGAAAACACAGCCATTAATAATGGAAAGAGCCACTTCAGCTACAAAGTCATTAGCTAGCTCATTACTAGTTATATTAACCAGACATTCCTAGAACTACTACTACAGTTCTGCCATTAACTAGCCAATGACTCTGGCCTTAAGTAAGGACAGCTGGCTACTCAACACAGTGTAGGAACTGACCTACCACAGACCTGACATAAACCAAACCACATGAACACAAACATTTGCTCGTACTGGAACCTACAGAACCTAACTTTACTCCTAAGTTTTCTTCACAGCTCTACCAGGAGGCTCAGGAGAAAGGTAATTAAGTAGCAAGCAAAAGAAAAGAATCAGTATTGCCAGGATTTGAAAGGAAATTTACACCCAGCAGAACAGCAAGTGATTAGCCAGATGAATGAGAAGCAGGAATGCTGGCTATGGCTACTGAACAAACTGATAACACCCCAGCTGCTTCACATTAGCATGAATCCCTGCCATATTCCATCATTTCCATTATGCCCTAAGATATAAGTAAAGAACATGAGCTCCATTTGTTTCTCTCCAAGTCTCCCCATCTGTTTTTTTTTTTTAATAGAATAGAGTTGGCAAGTTTATATCCCTTCCCTTTCCCAAACACATTATCTCTGTTAAACAGGTGGCAGCAGTCTCTCCTTTACATGTAAATGAATCTTGATGCCCATATTTACTACAATCCATATCTGCATAGGCCTAGAGTTTTGAATGTTTCACTACTGCAGACTATCATAAATTAAAACAAACCACTATTTTTTGAGAATGAGAAAAATAATAAAATATGCTGGGCTTAAAATATTAAAACAGTCTCACTTTTAAAACTTTCAAATGTAATTAACCAAAAACTAAATAGGATATTTATTTACACACTAGCATATGAGAAGATTTAACAATTGTACACAAAATTAAGACATTGACTGTAGAGATGATCTAACCTAATACTTCAAATCATAAATACATTGCTGGAGCAACTGCTCTAAACTCCTTATTAACATGCAAACTCTTAAAACTGCAAAGCTGATTATGTACAGCAACCTCTTTAACCAAACCAGCCCATTCACAAAACTTCCTCTTTTTTTAGATGACTGAAAGCATTTACAAGTCAGAAACACCAGTAATCCTAAAACAACAGTTATTCCATAATTACTCCCAAAGCCTTGCAATTAAAAACCTCAAAATTGGTAGGTTAAAACTGAAGGGTTGAATATGCTTAAGGCAAACACTAATATAGTTACTTAAAAAGAAATGTGTTTGAGAAGAGGAAGAATTAGTGTCAGCAGTTCCCATAATTTTTGTTGTTCATCCAGCTATCTGATAAGATTTAGTCTCATGCTCCCATGCTTCATTTTAATCTTGAAAAAAAATACAAATTTCTCTTTATGACATCAGTGACTTTCTTATTTGTATACACACCAGGTTTAATTTCATTGTAGAGTCAAGATGGATACTGAGAACAGAAAGAAAGAATTTGGTTTTTGGTTTGGTTTTTGTTTTTTTTTTTTTTTTTTGGAAGCAAATACTTCACAACAAAAAACAAAGATTTAGGTCTGCTTTTTTATAGGAAGGTATTTTCTGTCCCCTCTTTCACTTAAGTTTCTTCCTTTGTTAAAGGAAATACCGATAAACTTCACTGACAGTTCTATGGGGACTGCCGTGGAGACTGCCATCATTTGCCGGACAGGAGGCTTACTGCAGTAGACTTGGGTAAATCTTACCCCAGTGATCTGTCCTCCGGCCAGCATGAGCTGGGTCTGGGGTATGGCCGCCTGCACTGAAGGCTGCTGGGAAGGCTGGCTTGGCTGCTGAGAGTCCCCAGATTCTTCATTAGATTTAGACTAGTCAAAAAAACAACAACAA
>VXBL01006455.1:98769-150601 GCA_013400195.1 Aramus guarauna | reverse complement strand
AAAAACCCCCCCCCCCCCCCCAACAAAACAGAACAAAAAAACCCCACCCACCAAAAAAAAACCCCAAACCCACACTCATTCACTCTCTGTCCTACTTGTATCTTAAGCTTTCTTTGGTATTTGGAAGTACAGTGTCCCTTCCCCTTCGTATGCAGCCTTAGTTTTGGAAGGAATGCTACCCAGGCTGCTTCCATTTATCACAGGATGCCTATGTCTTTTGAAAAACAGCATGGAAAATGAACTTTGAGTCCAGCATATGAGAAGCCTTGCTCTTAAGGTGCTCATAAAGATATGACATCACTCCTGTGGAATCCAAGAAATCTGATAAGGAGACTGGAAAATGGAGCTGTCTGAAGCAGACAGTCAGCACATTGTAAGGACATGAAAGGACCAGAACACCACTTCTACTCAAGATAAGAGTTAAATGCAAAACCCATGGTGATTAATAGACATGGCAGATGCAATCACAACTATTGTGATTTTAACAATCTGAGGTATTTATGGTTTTTTCATCTCCATCCCAGCTCCCATAACTTCTTAAGTTGATCTAACAGCTCACCAACACAAAAAAAAAACCAAAAAAACCCAAAACAGGGGTGGGAACTCTATCTCCCACCTCCCCTTTCTTCCTGGTTCCAACTACACTGTCCCTGTCCTGCCCCTTTTGGTAGTTCATGGACACAGCAGTAAGCCAATTCACCTTTCTGAGTAGAAAATTATTCATGCAGACTATTCCTTTTATCTTTTGGCCAAGTTAGTTTTCTGCCAGTTATGTGAGATGAATTAACTCACCTTAGGGCCCAGCAAGCAGTAGATAATGCAAAGCAGGGGAGGTCAGAGATATGGTAGTAGGGAAATGAGCCTCCCCCGCCCCCAGCAAGTTGTTAAGACTGAATCAAGCTGTAGGATGAAATTTCACCCTTGTAGCCCAAGTCCAATGCAACTTAAGCATGTTTAAATTCTGGCATAAATTCAGCCATGTGGTTGGCTACCCCAGAGAGTAGGTTTGGATGAAGACTAATAGAAAGTGCAAGTAATTTTCAGCCAAATCAAATCTTTGAACCATCTCACTCAGTGCCACTCCAGGGAAAGAAAGGAACAGAACACTAAGTACCAGGACACCCTGAACATGGATTAGTTTATGCTGTCTTGGAATTGTATCTGCAGAGCGTAAAGGCATAACAAAATGCAGTCGGCAAGGTAACATTGCACCTGCAGTCAGGAGAAGAACATACACTCAAAATCCAAGATCATAATCATCAGACTGTACTCTGGGTTTACAAACTGCCTAAGAAAGGAAGAGGAGTAAGGAACTACAGGTCTGGGGAGATGTGGTGTAAGGTGCAAGAAAGGACTCAGGAAGGGAAGGCAAAGAAGGAGAAGGAAGATTTCAAAATTAACTTGAGTGAGTATCTGCACTGTGCTCTGGAAGACATCTTCCAGTACTAGCGGTACACTTCCCCATCTCTCTGCGTGAGTACATTGAGAGAGTGAGCAACATCCCCAATACTCAGAAGTTGTTGATTCCTTGTCCACACTACTACTAAGTTTAGCATTGACATTTGCCCAGAATTTCAGCAGGTAAAGAATATTTAATGATCCCTCTCCCACTCTTCTGACTTTCTTCTTATGGAAACTGGAAAAAATCAGTCTCTGGAAATAAAGCAATACAAACAAGAATCCTTAGAATCCTTCCAAATAGTACACTTATAAAAATATTATTTTGCTGCTATGTCAAAGCACGTCATAATATTACAGTTTCCATAGACAATATAACCTTGTCTTTCATAGTACTGCATTCACACAGCTTTTAAGAAAGAATATGCATGAAACAGATTGAGTTGTTTTGGAAATTTTCACGCTGCAAACTATAAAAAGGAAACCAAAAGGCCTATCCCATTTACTGTAAGACACTCTTCTTACTTCTGTTTTTTCCAGTAGATACTAAGTAGACTGTCCACCCACAACTGATTCTGCAATACTGACGACCAGTCGATCAATTCATGTTCTTGTGAAAACAGCCATATCACAACTCTTTTTTTCTTGTTTTTAATTAGTCTCAAATATGGGTTGCTTTTCAGATGCTTAAAAGGGGAGTCCAGTCAGCACAAAAATTTTGAAGTTAAAATCCGTTTTGGGCATTTTATTGTGACCAATGTATTCAGGGGACTTTACTATGTTCCCTAAATAGTCAGAGTTCGAAATACAAAACGCTGATTTCTTAACTTTCATGAAACTTAGCTGTTAGCTCAGAGAACTACTGATGTCATCTTTACCAGTGACAACTATATTTTTTTTCCTGAGAACACTAGCTCTGCCAAATGTAAATTCCATGCCCTACAGTAATTTCTCTTAAAATGTTCAAGTTGCATCAGCTTACTACAGTTTAAAACAGGAATGACTCAAACAAACATCCACTGAGGTTCAAAAGATAAACTAGTAGTGCTTACACAGCAGACTCAAGTGATTTACAAATGTCACTGAAAAATAGACAGTTACAGAAAGTTACAAAAACAAGAACTCTGTTTATAAAAATCATCTTCACACATTTTTCTTCAGAGCCCATGCTCCCCAGACAACCAATGGCACTTCCAGTTCCTTACCATCCAAACTGAAAGCTGACTTCTTTTCACTAAGTATGCACAGAGCCCAGAACCATCATCTAAGTGCCTAAAATTACATTCTGTGAGTATTCCTTTCAGGGTTTAACATCTGCCAGTTGACTAATGCAACTGATGCTTGAGCCCCTAAAGAACATCACAAATGCCATTAATCGCTATTTCCAGTGGTTTATGAGCACTATATTTAAAAACAAAACAATGACTGCAGAACAAAGGGTCCTCAAAAATTCTAGATTATCTTAGTTTGCATCATTTAAAAAGTCAGGAAGCAAAACTGGAAGTAACAACTGGGAATATTTAAATTACAGAAGCAATGTTTGCAAAAGGTCCAAACACCAGTAAGAGCCAAAGTTTTGTAATAACTACAAAATACATACAGCTTTACAATCCATCCATTTCTTTACACGATTATCACTGCCTTCACACTGATGAGGTATTTGCCTAGGAGAGCAGAGCCAGGGTTCTGCTGAAGCAGATGCAATACTTCTGTGATAATGGACTACCTTTGAATAAACCAAGTCCTCTTTAACAGCTCAGTGTAGGTGAAACTGCTAGTTAAAGCTGTGCTTAAGGAAGTGCATCGGGAACCACCTCTTTGAAGAAAGTGTACGCAGGGAACTGTGGTCATACAGATCAGAAAATCTGAATTTTCTCAGAAGTTTACACACACCCTCCACCTACAAGGATTTGATAGGTATATTTAAAACCATTGTTCTCTTGATGCTATTTATTATTGTGAAATATTTACAGCCCATATGTTTTTGAAAGAATGAGTTATATCATCTTAAAGCAGTATTAAATACATAAATCATTTTTGTACATATAAAGAATTTATACCTCTCCTATTACAAATACAATGCAAATTATAAAAACTGAGATGCCAGTAACAAAACACAGTAATAAGCAAGCAGAGTTCCTTTTGACTGACCCCATGCAATGGCAGAAAACATCCAGCCTCTCAGATCAGTATCATTCAGTCACTTTTAGCTCTCTTAAAGCCTTGCACAAAGAATGAGGACACAGCAGCATAAAATGATGAAATTTTATATGAATATAAATATGAAATTGTTAATTTCATTATGACTCCAGAGTTTAAAATAAAACTCTTAATATTGAGCCAAGAAGAGGAAAAATAATTTTCCTCATACAAGGTAACTAGTATTCTCTCAAAGCAACAAGAACAAGTTCCTTCTCATTAAAATGCTCTCTTCCCAAATGCTACTCTGAGCTCAGAAAAGATTCTGAGTTAGGTTAAACTATGTACTTCCCATTCAGAACTATCCTTTCTCTTGCTTCCAAAAGGAATATTAAATTACCTCTAGAAAGGAATTAAAGCATGAGATAGCTTGATTGAGTTACAGTGGCTTAACAAGCTTCTTCAATGGCTTAGAACTTGGCCACATCTTAAGGATGTGCCAAAATGCACATTAGCCCTGAAACAAAGACTATTCTTCCCCAGCCGCATTTCAAGATTCTGTTTTAATACAGGAAGAAATTAAAGCCAGCTAACATTTTTTTTTTTAAATCTAGAGAAATTATGCTTTCTCCCTTTGCCTTGTTCTTGAGAACTGTTGTGATAGCTTGAATGGAAACAAGATCAGCCACTGGCCCACATCTGTCAGGGAAAATTTCAACCCAAAAATAAATGACGAAGTTAGAGGCACTTGAAGGTATGTTCTGCCAGGAAAAAAAAGATACTATTTATGGAGAGGTGCTGCCACCAGACCTTCCATAATATCAGAAACATTACAGATTGAGGAAGTGGGGAAGGGGAATCCTATATACAAAGTGTGGGTAGTGCTCTGATAGAGTAGGTGTGAATAATGCCCTGCTTGCAGTAGGGTTAATGATAAAAGCGTTTCCAAGTCTCTAAAGACAGTAGGTGTGGAGATGGGGTTTTCTTTGTTTGTTGGTGTGGGTTGTTTTGGTTTTTTTAATTCCTGTAAACTGGTAAAGAAATTTTCCTTTTAATATTCATTCAACTCCAATAGAAAATATCTGTGCACAAATTCATCATTTCTTACCTGTGTTCCCATCCCCACTCTCCATTGATGGTTTACTGGTTTCTGACGGATTGTTCATTCTTGAGTCTGCATTAAAACAGAAATAAAGATAAACTAATACAATAAAAAAAACCCCAAATCTGTTCATACCTTCCTGTCCAAGGGAAGTACAGAGCATTGGGAATTTGATAAATACTTTACCCTAATTCAGATTATAACACAAAAGGAATGATTGGAAGCAGAACACAGTAACAAATCTTCCAGATAAATGTTGTTTCAAAATTTTGCATGTCATTATTCCCATACGTGAAAACATCGTGTTAAGGGAATAAAAGACAGCTTGCTGGAGGGTAAAGACAGGTAGGAACTTAATTTTCAGTACAATGAAAGTCATAGAAGCAAAAAAAATGGGGGGAAGGAAGGAACAATGATTACATCAAGATTCAAAAACATTAAGTGTGACCACCATGGCCTACATTGTTCTTGTGGGTTGTTTTTTTTTCCCTCATAAGAGAAAGGAAATTCAGTCATTATAATTAAACAGATGCCATTTTTCTAATACTGCATTTTTATTTTACAGGAATGTCACTGATATTGAGTTATTTTATATTTCCTACACATTCATGCAAAATATAACATAATTCCTCTTCCTTCTCCCTCTGGATGAATCTATTGAAAAGTCCGCTCTTGGTTTCACAGCTTGTCAGCTGAATATTAGCGCAACACAGAGGGCCTCTCCTGATGGCAGACAGAGAATACAGTTTCCTTATATAGGAATCTATACAGATGTTCTATGTACAGCATCAGCTCTCCAGCTTATTACCTCCTCATTCCTTGCTACCGATCTCAGTGTGTCACTTTATCACAAACCAGAACTACAAAAAGAATCTCAGGACAGACCAGTTCATAAAATGAAGCATAAGCAAATTCTTAAGCACATTCTTCCATTCCCATAACCAGTTAAATGCAAGTTCAATGAGCTCAAAATGAATCCTTTACTCCAGGATATTCTTTTGCTAGGTGTTTAAAAGGTTACCCGTCATGTACTTCCATCAAAGCAATGATTTCCAAAATACCAATGGGCTGAAGAGGAATACAGTAACAGTATTAACTGCCGCACCTTTCCCCCAGCTACTTCCAAGAATGCCCTGACAGTTCACTGCTGGGCAGTCTATGACAGTCGGACTATTGCCGTGTACAGTCACCTGCTACTGCCCAGAGAGAGACCAGTGCCACCCTTAGGCTATCAGAACCAGGCAGCAGAGGAAGGTAAGCAGGAGCCAGGAGGAACGAAGCACGTGGACAGGACTTGAATGAAAACAGGAGGTACAATGAAGCCTGGCTGGGAGTGGGGAGTGGGAAGAGGAGGGAGCTCATTAGAAATGCAGCATGTGTGAGAGAAAAGATAAGAGACATCAACCTTGGAAAAACTCCAATGAGCAGTTAGGAAACACAATTTAAGACACGTCAATATTTTTAAAACAAATGTAATTTTCCACATAAACAACTGCTGCAGATGAACCCGGTAGGGCCTAGAAAACCCAGAGGACTGTAACAAACAGGAATCTTCCCCTGACAAGTTAACCTCTCCAGAGCCTCAACTCTTCTCAGAAAGTTCCTACGCCTATGTTTAAATCTTTCAAATGTCAGCCACGTGTAAAAGAGATCTGAACTATCAATGTTACTCTTAGTATGAAGGCAGATGTGTTAAACTGCATTTTGAAAGGGAGAGTAAGGAGAAACTTCTCCAGCTGACTGCTGCTGGCCCACACTTCAGCAAAAGGCTGCAAGTTTTGCCCCATTTTTGATCACCTCTGCTTAGCAGATTCAAGCTACAAGTTCACAGTCTTGAAAGACAGAGGACTGCTAGGGCTGCAGATACAGAACCTATTACTTCCTGGCTCCTTATTCTGTCATTTTCCACATTTGGATTGTATGATCCACACTCCAGAAACAGAACACCAGTTCCACTGCACAGAAATGTTTGTTGTTGATGTGCTACTCCCTGCTGATAGATCTGTGTGTAAAACAAATACATTTCTATCCAGGACTTGCGTGTACCTTAAATTGAGTTTATTGTTGTGGCAACAGCACGTTTATTTAAAGTGATTATAGCCAACATTCATTTGATAAACAGCATTAGTTCTTTCCTTGACACACAGCTGGCTACTGAAATTAGTTTAGGTTGAGAGAACACCGAAGGGGAGACTTCTCTTTGGGCACAAACACGAAGAGTCGTCATCCAACAGGAAAATGAGCAAAGAGGGTTTAGAAGTCCAATACATTTGGTTGTGGAAACCAAGCTAACTCATGGGGCTATTGAACAGTGGATGTATTTTTTTTAAGACCAGAGCACAAGGACAGCCTGAGCTCATGATAGTACTGACTACAGAAGGGAAGAGCACAGGTTGAGAAGAAGATCATCTCTCAATAATGGGGGATCCATTCACCGAACCACTTCAGAAAGCTCTTGCAAGAAAAACAACACAGGGCCTCCTATGCTAGTTTATTGCAGCAACTGAGGTATTAGAGCCAGGGTGCAAAATACTAATGGTAGAATAAACAAACTAAACCTGGAGAGGGGACGCAACTGTCCTATGCACAGAATTCCAAGCAACTTTGTGACTGTTCCCTCTGTATGAGTGGGGTTATACAACAAACCTTCCTGCATTACCAGCAAGTTTGCTCAGGACAAAGTTAAAACTATACAGATCTCTTTTCATAAAGCAACTAAGAAATGTTTTTCTTTCAGGCTATGCTGCAAAATTAAATCCTTTTTAAAAAAGGTTTTCAGTGTTTCCTAGTACTAGACGTGCACATAAAGTTCACTGAACTACCAAAAGCATGCCAAAATGAAGACTATTTTATTGTATAGATTCATCCCTAACAAAAGACCTCAAACATAGCTATTACAAAAAAGCAGCAAGTTGGATGAAGAAACGCCTTTCTGGTACTGCTCAGGTTCAAATGAAGGATAGCATCCATTATTTCACCAGCTGACTATTTCTTGTTCAATCTGCGGGCCTTCTGCATGTAAAGCATCAAGAACAATGCTGCTATTTCCATTGCAAATAGTATGACATACATCTGAAGCACAAAACTGCTACCAGCAAAACAGACATATATCCGCAGGATACTAAACTTATGGATTCATTATACATCAAATAAAAAGATTATTTGTTTATACCTGCTCATACAATTTCTGCTTTAAAGTTAAAAGAATAAACAAATGAAGCGGGCTAAAAAAAAAAACAACAAACCACCAAATCATAATGCCCTCACCTTTTCTTTCTCATTTAGATTTTACTCGGGTTTTAAATAAAGGCCCTGGGCTACAACTTCTGCCAACATTATCTAAAAACAAACTCCACAGAAGGAAGGATCGAAAGCAGCAGGTGTATGATTGAAATCAAACTCTCAGGAGTGAATACATTCAGTACTGCAGCTCCTCTAGCAAGGCTGAGGGTGTCGTAAGACAGTGCTGTGCCAAGCTCTCACACACCCTCCATAACCTTTCAAAAGGTATTCAAAAAAGCAGTGGACACTGGACCAACTTGGAGTATTAGGGACTGTACATAGCTAGTAAAACACAGAAAATTTTAACATGGAATATATCATTAATTATTTCCTTTCACTCATTAAAGTGAAATACTCCATCAGCAAAAATGATTCATTGAACTTCGATATTTCCATACACATCAATGTGAGTGAAAGCATGCCAAGAAAGCACTAGAAATTAATTTTCAAAAATATTTGTTTCTGACTATGAAGTATTTTCAGATGTCTACTTTAAAATTTACCATCCAAAAATATATTCTCTTACTTTGACATAAGTTCTTACATGAACTTATATAATGGAATCAAAATAATAATAATAATAANAATAATAATAATAATAATAATAATAATAATAATAATAATAATAATAACAACAACAACAACAACAACAACAACAACAACAACAACAACAACAACAACAACAACAACAATAACAACAACAACAACATCTATACATTGAGCTTTGGGGAAAGAGCCTTGAAAATAAATAAAACTTATCATAAAATTGGGATGATGTTACTATAAATAACTTTAAAAGACATGAAGAAGAAATTATGGCATGTCTGTTCTGCAGTCCTGATGGAATCTCAGCACAGGAGATATATTATCCCAGTAACCTTAGGCACAGCTTGCAACGGTATCAATGGCAACCACTGTGGACTCCACCTTATTTTCTATTACGCGTGAAGAACCTTGCTATTACATTAAAAATATACAGACTTAATATACATTCTGTTGGGAAATGGCTCAATACAGCTACTAGACTCTTTGAGACTGGGACTCTCATTCATTTTAATGCTTTAAAATTCCTAACATATGGATATGCAAGTCAAGTCCAGTGTGTGTTAGAAGCCAAACGCTTCTCAGACTGAAATCCTAAAAGCAAAAGGTCTGTATGAATATCAAAGCGTAGCAGCAAATCTCTCTAGTGCAGAGAATTCTTCTGGAACAGGGGAAAGAAGAAGGGGAAAAAAAAACCAAACCCAAACCAAAAAAAAACCAAACAAACCATGTACTTCCCGGGTACAGATCTATCTAGCTATCTACCAGGCAGCTAGTCGCTGCCAATTCACTGGTGAGCTTCAGCCTTACAAATACCTTCTCCAGCCTCTGCATATGTGATTAAGCCTCTATGCATAGTCAACCTCACAGCCTCTATTTCCATATTAAACGCTTATAAGAAAGAGCTGAGCTGGTACCCACCTAGAACGTAGTCGCTGCAGTCCAGCATTGCTGTGGTATCCTCTACAGGTTCAGCTAGTCCAAGGAAAGGGAGAATGGCAATTTCTATCAAATCTACACTACTGCTCTCGACCGAACAAGAAAGGGAGTGGGGAGGTAGGGGAAGAAATACAACTTCAGTTACACCATAGCAATCTTCAACTGAACAGGGAAACTTCAGTTGCTCTGTGGAGTTTTAGTCTCTCCTACTAGC
Source organism: Aramus guarauna (assembly GCA_013400195.1). Lineage (NCBI taxonomy): Eukaryota > Metazoa > Chordata > Aves > Gruiformes > Aramidae > Aramus > Aramus guarauna. Next base: position 140,984 of record VXBL01006455.1, on the reverse strand, counting down.
TGTGTCTGACATTGTCAAGGCGACTGAAGCGTGAAAAGTTCCCCTTTTTGTAATAAAATAGAAACAAAGATTGCAGCTGGCAGTTTCCATAATGAAGCTTAATCAGTATGCGCCTGATTAGGGCCTTATGCAAATCTCCCCTCGTTAGCACAGCAGCCAGCACTTTGAAGTCCATGAACAATTCATTTGCAGAGTACACTGAAAGCGCTCCCTGCATAATTTAAATCACGGTATAAATATTTATCAGCTCATTTGCATATTAATTGGCAGTGCATGAAGGGAAAAATTATCTCCCGAGTGCCAGCATAATAATTAGGGAACAAAATGAATTTTCTTCCAATAGCTTGGCTTCTCAGCCCTAACTCAAGCACAGTACCACAGGGGAGCAGGGAGGGGAAGAGACAGAGTTCTGTTCAAATGCCACTGAAATGACACGTACAAATTAGAAACAACTCTACAGACTTAAGCACCTTTAATCTTATTCCTGCTGGCAACAATAACTTCAGTAATAAAGGGGATTTGGAAAAAAGCTTTCTACACAATCCAAATAATCCCAGGAAAACAATTAGCAAGGTAGAAGCTGAACACAAAGCTGTCAAACTGGTGCTCGCACATCTGTGTGGAGTTTTCCACATCCAAACATGAACTGTCACAAGAAGGTCCTGGGCAGGAAAAAGAGTACCACCAGGGCAAGGAAGTGGCACAATTTCCTTTACATGGCTGAGGAGCTCGGTGATTCATTATTGGGTAATCCCTTTGCCACTGCCAACTTAACAGCAGTGGATATGTCAAGTATTGCGTAACATTTGACACCCACTAATCTATCCTGCATGAAATCAAAATAGATTTAAGCCTTTTGCTTTCCAGTGACTTCCAAGGAAAAAAAAAAAAAAAATCTATTACTGGTCCCTACCACAAGTGTACACAAAATAGCTAAACAAAGCTTACTGCGGAGCTACAGTTTTTGAAAGGGACACTTTACACCTGGGTTGCATCTTTGAGCTGCTCATTGATAACCAGAATGCACTTGCTGCTGTGACCACAAAATATGCTGAAAGACTGGAGAACTGGGAACAGGCTTTGGTCTGTGGAGGAATCAATCTTTTCCAAAAGTGGTCCACAGAACTAAGTGTACTGACGACCTATCAGGCTAGATTAAACCATTTCAAATAGTTCATTTACCATGTGTTCTAAACAGCAAGAACATTTATATAAAAATTCAAGGGTAAGGTGGACATCACAACATTTAATATTCCATATTCTGATCAGGAAAAGATAATGTAACGGTGCAGGCAACTACAGGGTTGAGCCACCTACTTCCAGAAAGTAATGTGAATTTAAAGAGTAAGCTGAGTTTTTTTCTTTCTTTTTTTCTTTAAAATAAGCCAGCTGTACTTTTCTTCTCCTCATTTCTGAAGTGAATTCAAGCACCGCCTCTCCAAAGAAGAGGGAGCGAGAGAAAAGGGACTTCTCAATCATCCAGTACTGACTGGAATTTATTTCCACGCTTGACCTCTTCTTCTGTTCAGGTTCATATCTCTACTTAACACAAGATGTTCCCTGCTATATATTTAACATGAGTGATCTACACTTGAAAAAGATTGCAAGAAGGGAAGGTGCTCCCAACTGCAGAGAAACAACTGTGTGTACTGAATAGGTTCTCCTAATACCTTGTTTCCAACTTGGTTTTCTACTCATTCACGTGTCCCATTGAGACCTTTGTGGCACATCTCCATGGTTCGCAGACCTTCAGTAAGCTTCACTCTTCCATATGTGCTTCTGGAGTGCATTGGGAGATAATCCGTTTGCTTCATTGGAAGAGTCTGGACACAAATGGTATAATAAGCCAAACACTTCACAAAGCAAGGGCCACTAAGTAGTGGTCTGAGCTGAGGCAGCCAGTAGCATAGTAAGAGGACAGCAGTGTTATCTTTGGGATCCTTTTCAAATGAGAGTCTGTGTTGAGCTGGGTGAACACAGGTGCAGCATCAAAAGCGCACGACTGCAGGAAGTGACCGTTAAAAGCAAGCACGTGTGTAGTGATGGATGACTTGTATCAAACAACAGAACATTCATACAGCAAATAAAGGCCAGGGAAGGATGTGCCTGAAGCCATGTTAGCAAGCGTGTTGGTGGTACCATGGTGCTACTCACTGTCCATACTATCAATGTTGCATTGACAGCTAACAAGGACAAGGCAGAAGTTTTCTTCCCATTCCCGGCTGTGCCACCCAATCTGCCTTAACACCACCAACCCCTACGCAAATGTTCATTTGAACTGTAACTTCCGCTAATCTGTTAATTGAAATAAAACTTTACACAATGACTTTTCTAACTAACAATTGGCAAAATAAAAAGAAAAAAAATACCATTCTTCCAGTGATCGCTTCATTCATTGAACATTTTATTATCTTCCCTTTTGTGCAACTTCCTAATTTGAGAAGAGAAGAGAAGAGAAGAGAAGAGAAGAGAAGAGAAGAGAAGAGAAGAGAAGAGAAGAGAAGAGAAGAGAAGAGAAGACAAACTCTATTGTTTCATTTAGGCCACACTACTGCAACTATTTATCTGGAAGGCTTCTGAAGAAGGCCTGAAGACACAAGTAGGAAAAGGTTTGGGGAGGAATAGTGCATACCACCCTGCTTCAAAACCAATTGCAGAATATGCTAAACTTTCTGTTTAGGCTCTGCCACATCATTGGCCATTCTTTTCTTTCTGGATTTTTACATTAAAAGTTACTTAACATCCTGAACTAAAGGTGGTTCCCTCTGGTTCTCATATTTAAGCACAATACCACTCTGGGCTTTGCACAAAGTTTCACTTTTCCTCTAAAGGCACCTCTAAGAAGAAAAAGTGGTGCACCTTGTCACCATCAGTGCAAAAATCTCTCCACCTCCCGTGCAACTACAGACATCTCAAAAATTGTTTCTCTCCTTTTCATTCGATTCTACAATTCTTACATTGATGATTTCCCCCACATAATTCTATTCACACTTTTCCTTAAACCAAAGGAAACTAAGCCACTAACATGGAGCCAGGTACGACAAAGGCAGATGTTCTTCAGTCAAACACTTCAGAGTCTGCATAAAAGACTTTAGGAGAACCTTTCTATCCCATTCTCCTCTTCACTGTTTATGTATCTTCCATACCTTCCCATTTCGAATGCATGCTTTTGTTTTGCTGTTTGTCCCACTAATACGTCACTTTATTTCTTCAGTTCTAATGATTATACTTGATACGTTAATACCTTACTTTCTGGAAAGGGAACCTCATTTTGTCCTGTAGGTTATACAGCTCTTAGTTAGACCTCTTTTTGTATCTTCTCATTTATTTCTCCTCCTGGCATTTTTTCCCCCCAGTTATTATGCCCAATTAACTGACTGTAAACACCATAAAATTATTCCCCAATGTCATCTATCATAAATAAGTGTTATAGAAAGTTCTTACAGAATGGGGGGAAAGAATATTTAAACCCTTATCTTCAGATGGTCAATCAGCCTCTTTTTTTTTTTTTTTATATACAAATGAGGCAAAATTAAAGGGATAAAGGACATGATAATGTTATTATCAACATTATTATAGTCAACGCTTTTATGGGGGAAAAGAATCTTCATTTTTATATAGACATGTTTCCACATATTAGTAAAATGACATTTACTACATGTCCTCAATGACAGCTAGGAAATTTCTGCATTAGCCAGCTCTGTGACAGGCATGACCTTTGTACCTTTTGCAGGCATGCTTCCTGATACAACATGGCCCGATTACCCAATAAACCAACACCACATTATTTCCCTTTTGAGCAGTGTTCTTGGAACAATACAAGGAAAGGAAACATTATATTAATTGTAACATTAGCATACTGCCTTCATTAGTGTATCAGAGTCTAGTTTATTTTGTCTTGAAAAACCACAGGAGAAGACTGGTCACCAAAACTTTGAAAACAGCGCATGACTAAGCACAACATCACTCAAGACCGGCAACACTCTGAGTAAGGCTGCTTTCTATATGCCACACCAGCCAAGACCATAGATACAGTTAGTCCTAAACTGACATTACACAGAGCTACTACATTTTAAGTCAAGACATTTCCAAGTCTCCATTCCACAAGCTAAATTAAAACCTAATAAAAATTTCATCTAATAGAACTCCAATGTGCTATTAAAAAAAAAAATCACATACTTCAAACAAAATAAACTGTTATTAAAGTTGGCACAATCCTCTTAGAGTAATTACAGACAGACAGCAGCCTGTTCATAGTTAGAGCTGCAAACTAAGCTCTAATTTTAGCCACCACCTTTGACTTTGGCTAACAAAATTGATTTTATCTGAAAATTGCTAAGTTTGCTCTGAAAGCCAAAGAGCATTTGTCTGGAAAAGTCAAATAAAATTGGCCTGTTTTAGAATTACCGGTCATTACACAATTGCTATGAAATGGAATTTTAGTCTACATCTAATTTTACTTCTCTCTCACAAACTATCCTTTCAAACTTTGCACAGCACAAAATGTCTTTCAAAATTCTTTCATGTACCTTTTTTGGAAGAAAATTAAGTATGCAGACAGCTAAGTAGGAAAGCTAATTCATCTTACCAGTGCAGGACAGCAGATAATCATAGGCACCTGACACATGAATATGAAGGGGTTTGTTTGTGGGTTTGTTTTTTTAAGTCGCACTTATTTTTGTCCACAGAAGGTAGCAACTATAATGGTTTAACTCATTTTTTTATAGTAAGAAAACTGTGGTCATGACAAACTCACAGTCCAGTAGCACCATACGAGGAAGGGAAAAAAAGGGAGAGAGGCAGGGAGGAGAGAAAAGAAAATAAATACTCTTATTCAAAAATTACAGCAGTATAGCTTTCACAAGCAAACTGAGCCTTGTTTGAAATTCAGGTCTAATACTGTCATTCTGGCACATCATCTGAACACTTTTGCCCTCTCCTTACTGTCTACAAGCCATAGCATATAAGAAAGGATCCACACTACATTTACATAAAAGTTTTTCTTTCATTGGGTTGAGTGTTGGGTTTTTTTCAAAAGCAAAGGATATAAATTCAGTGCAGTCAACCCCTGGTCTTCAAAACCACTACTTTGATCCATGCAACCGTCATAACATTTACTTAGAAATCATGCAATATTTTGAAGAGTAGCAAATGTTAGGTCTTCACATCTTCTGATTTAAGAACTCACTTTTCAGTCATATTATCTTTTCAAGGTTTTCATCACTATCACATAATGGCTTGAGACTCTATTTATTTATGTGCACCAAACACTATATCACAAACACTGACTCCAGGAACTTAATTTTAAAAAGAATTAAAAAAGTGTCTACCTAAAGTGTCACAGACTTGAAAACAAATTTATGTTCTTTAACTAGCATGTTGCACCTGCCATAGAGCTGTTGTACAGTAGCACTTTTTAGTATTTGCAGGAGGGCACTTACCTCCTTTCAATTTAACTAGAAGTTAGCACAGAAAATGAGCAAATCATGCTTTGATTCCACCACACTGGAGGTATGCTTCTATACCATTACATATTCATTGCTCTAGTAAACTTGCATGCGCAAAATAGTATTCAAAGTTATGCAGGCATTTTCAAAAAACACACTCAAACCACTTTTAAAATGTAAACATTTTAAGGGAGACACCTGTGAGTTTTTATCCACATATATGTGGGTCTCATCTTCCTTTTCTGATTTGTCAAATCTGAAATACTTCACACTGACAAGTATTGAACAGCTGGAGCAGATGTATATTGTTTTGTTATTAAACATCTCTTATTATTTTATTACTTTTACAAGATTTCCATGCCCCACATTGCTTTTCAAAAAAATACTGCAGGAAGTAAAGTACAGAAAGACTGAAATGAACTGATGTGAAGTTGCACGAACAAAACACAAGGGAGGGCTGAAGAACATGGTCAGTAAAACCTCAAAATTTATCAGAACAAGAAAAGCAGCAGCAATCTAAGGGCACAGGTCTGCATAACAGCCATACTGAAGGTAACAAACACCACAAACAAAACAAAAACCAAAAACAAACAAAAAACCCCACCACCTTGAAAGCTCGCAAGTTGTTTGGTATGCTGCAGCTTGGGGCAGTTGGAGGACCTAGAGCACCACCAGGCACCAGCCACCATGAGGAGTGGGGTAACCCCAAACTTCCCCTGAAAGGGAAGGCCAGCCCATGTTCATGTATGCCCTGCACCTAAAGTGGTCATCTCTTACTAGTCACATGCTGGGATGACATTTATGGGAACACATCTTACCCACGCACAGTGGCTACTGAAATTGCATACACATTTGAATAGAAAAGGTAAACGCAGTTCATGCTACCAAAACCCCAACTAGCATTAAATATTGCTAGTTTCAAATTGTTATTGCAATACACATTAAAAATACCAAGTAGTTGAGTAGAATAAATATTCTCTAATAGGTAAATCACAATGGAATTGATCTGACAACGTATGAAGGCTACTTATGCCAAGCTCAAATATTGAACAGCAGTATTTGTTTTAGCAGTTCTATGAGCTATCATATTTAGAAAACATCCCCATATGTGCATTGCAAAAGCATTAGATTTGCCTCCCCATGTCCACCCACATAACAAGGACAGGCCCTCAGAACTTAAAAACATTATTTTTAAACTCACCTGTAAATCAAAACCTAATGCCTTATGCAAACATGGTGTTTTGCTGTTCTCCACTTTGACAAAGTAGTAATTACTAGTCTAGCCTGATGAACAGGGACTCTACAAAGAACAGACTAATTCAGTATATGACTCAACCATACAATTCACTTCAAATCCCAGTCTACCCACACCACTTGTCATTACATACACTACAGGTCACTCTCAAAATACATAAATCAAAGTCACAGATTTAAGTTTAATATGATTTCCAAATGGATACATCAACAACAGAGATAGTATTTAGCTCTAGGTAGCATTGGTGTGTTTGACAAATTAACAGAAGAAAGCACATGCAAAACCTCTGCAGTTCATGATATGAATCGAAGTGCACTGCTGTTATCACCACCCTTTGCAGAAACTGCTTTTGCTCTCTCTTCCTTAATAACTATCTCAAATCTGAAAGAGGATATTGCTTTAATGCCCTCAGCACACTGATCCAGACACTATTAACACCTGTAGGAACCACAAGACATGTCATGAGAATGCTTCTTTCTGAAGCTTAAATCATTTGATCTCAAAGAGGAAAAGGCCAAATTCCAGACAAGCTGCTTTGTATGTTACAAATTGAACAAAAAATTGCCAGATGCAAGATCTGAAAAAAGAAACAGTTATTCACACTGCAGACACTGATTCCATCCATCAGCACACCTAGCCAAGTACCCATCATTTTGGATGGTCAGAGCTAACATAAGACTGCATTTGCTATCAGTCAGAAAGAAATAAAATACAATGTTCCTGGGCACCTGGGTCTTTATGATAATTTAGGAATAGCAGAAAGCGAGAAACACAGCATAACTACCCATATAAAGTATTACCTAAGCTAGCTTTCCCAAGAAATGTTCACAAGCAGAGTTTTGCCCGTTTTAGCAGCTATGCTGTGCTAAAGCAGAAAAGGCATTGATTAGCTTTTCCAGGAAATAACCACAAGAAGGGGTTTTTACTAGCAGCAATGCTGAAGTGTGTGTGCAGTATGACTACCACCTGTGACTGTTTGCAGAGGATTTGCTGGGAAGACATACACATTTTATTTGCAGGCCCATGGACAAACACCACTGAAGACAGGAATGTCTTTGTTTATTTCTCCAACAAGCAGGAGCAGAGGTAAACTTTTTCGCACTGCCTCACTTTCTGGAACTTATTTGGATTGGAAGAGTTAGGTTGACAGATACAGAATCCTCTCAAAAGAAATTCATGATCTCGTCATAAATTACAGGGTAAAAGAAGTCAACTGAAAAAATTACCTCAAGAGGCCTAACAACAAATATTTTAAAAGTGACACCCATAATACTTTACTTCTCAGTTGCCAATTCCTCAATAAATTCCAAGATTCACATACGAGTATCTCACCATTTTCACAGAGAAACCAAAAATTTAAAATAGGACACCTAATTTAGGACCCTAAAAAAATGTCTGCCAGTACTACGGCCGTGGGCCGTGAACACTGACTCAGCAAAAAGCCAGCAGGAGTGCCAGTAGCTGCAGCCCCACTCATCCTCACTGCTGCACTGCCTCCTCTCTTGTGCAGCCACATACAGCAATACACAAGAGAACCGATCTGTGTTTAAACTACTCGAACCACAAGGAGAAAATACTAACCCAAATCTTTCTTAATCCGAGGGGAAAAATCTTTACTATGCTGAAGCACAAAGGCAGCAAGGAGGTAGGAACAAACAACTGGGCAAGACTGTTTCAGCAACAGCATTACCTTAAAATTTTTATTGTCTACAGCTTAAATCCACTCGTATGTTACATATTCATCTTATGAACACTATCACGCAACTTACATGACAAATAGAAGAAATTAAAATCTCACAATTATTTATTTCCTCTTTGGGACACTGACTCTCAGCCCTCATGTTGACAAGTTGTATCAATTAGTATACTTAAATATGCATGTAACCCTCCAATTTCACTCTTGACAATACTCTTTTTGATTTCTGGTCTCCTCACACACACCATTTCCATGCTCAAAAATGGAAATGTGATTCCTACACTGTAAGACTCAACTATATAATAGCTTATTTTCATCAGATGTGTTGAAGAAGGCATTAGAACGACAAGGTTTTGAAAGTAAAGAAAATGGGGAGCATTAATGAGAAGCTAACAAAAGCAGCAGCAGAGTAACAGCCACAATTATATCAGTAAGAAGTTTAGCATAGACCTGACTTAGAGTGCTAAACCTCAAATTCAAGGAATTGTTCACAGAAGAATTTGAAAATAACAACTAATAACCCTATAATATCATAGTAGAACAAACTATAGCAAATAAACAAAAAGTATACCTTATAAACATCTGATGCATCTACATAAAAAGCCCATAATGTTGGTCTACAGTGTCATGACAGGCTGAAAACTTGAATCTTCAAGGAAGATCAAGGTGCCAGTGACATCACAATAAATCAGAACTGAGAATGTTTACAGGCAGATAACCACCCATTAACCCTCAGAATTTTAGTATATTTTTTTACATATATGAACTTTATATGTTTTCTATATAAACATATACACTATATATTTATACATACTTTATATGTTTTATATAAAAAACATATATGCTATACTATATATAGTATGGGGTTTTTTTGTATATATATATATAAATTTTTTAAAAGTACTGTAGTGGTGACATTTCTGAAAGTTTCTAAGCCTACTGTTCTGAAAACAGTTTACATGTTCTTGTAAAAACTTCCTGCAGAAAGATACCAAGGCAGTTTTCTAACCCAGTGGAAGAAATAGCGTGAAGAGCAAGTTGGCATACAGTGCTGTTTTAATCACTTTTGTCCAGTCCTGATGAAAAGGCAAGTTGATGTAGCGAGAATGAACGAGCAAGAAAGAAGTAAAATACTTAAGTCCTAGGGCACCATCATCCCCAAAAATCCAGCCACAAGCAGCCCGAGAGCTGCCAGCTGACCACTGCTGCTGACTTGAATGAAAATTTTTCCATAGCCACCTTAGAAGTCAGTCACCACTGAAAGAAAAGCAATTCAGTATTCAGGGAAAAAAAATAAAATCAAACTAAGCTCTCTGGTGACACTCAATATTGCACTGACATTTTAATATTACACTGAGCTGAACTAACATGCCGTTTTAAAAGAATGACCCGTATTCCATACTGCCTTCACAATCCCTCATCATCAAAGAGATTACTCATTAAAAATGCAGAGAAAGTTAACAAAGTTGCTGGGATTTAACTACGCTATGGGCAATAATACAAACAAACAAAAAAATCCTCTGTGACATTACATTTCCAACAAGCCCCACAAGACTGGCAAAATACACAAAAAAGGTACAAAATTCAGAACCCTGCATAAATCTGCAAGAACCATGAATACGAGCAGCTTTTCCATCCAATGTGACAGTCTCAAAATGACAAGCCCTTTTTTGCCGGCCTACCAGCTAGCCCACACTCTTCTTTTCTTCTTTTGAATTTTCCCCAACTTAAATTGAATGCAAATAAGCCAGGTGTGGTCCCCAGAGCAGTAATCTGCAGATAGTCCCCACCGAGTTCCCATAGCAACTTGCACAGCTGGCCATGAGAAAGAGGTTGTATCTGCTTCATACTGGCTACAGAGTTTAAACACTCAGCCAGTGAAACACCAATTATGGCATCTTGCAAAGGAAACATCTACTAAAAAGCACATCCATTTTTCCTTGATTAATACAGGAAAATAAAACTCTCGATATGCTCCTAGTTCAGCAACTGCTCAGCATGTACAGTGAATATCTGTTATTTACAGGAGGTGATGACTGCAAAGGAAATGGCTCCTCTCTTCCGCTGCAAGGTACTGAAGTTTAAGAAACACTACACCATTTAGAAAATTCCTGTCATTCTTTAAATTGCAATCACAAATACACAGCTGAAAGACAGAAACCCAAATACAAATCCTTCTGGTCAAGTTATAAGACTTCCACAAGACAGTACCTGTCTGATAAGTGCTTTCTAATATTTCGAATTTTAATTGTACCCTTGTGTACCAGCTTTCTAAGTCTCACTCTAAAACTCTAAAGTTACCCTGTGACTGACAAACAATTGCTCATCACATAGAAATCATACCCTTTGTTCCTTACCTACAAACACATAGCTCCCTTCTATTCATTCCACTCCTTTCTGCACCCTGCACATGTAGCTCACTGCTTTCACCTACATCCAAGCCCACAACTCTCCTCCTTTACGCTTCATCCCAGCCTTCTCACTGGGTTCCCTTCCCTATCTGCTGGCTAAACAACAGGGAGAAGGCACTGGGGCTAATTTGGAACCACGGGTGTACTGACTGGCCATAGGTATGTACCTGTTGGTCAACTGACCAGATAAGCAATACAGATAAGGACTACACTTTGTATTTCCTTTAGAGGAGAGACATACCGTTGTGATGGCCACAAACAGGACATCTCTCCTCTATTCAGACTGCGGTTTCAAGTAAGAACAGCCCTACAGGCCCAGGGAGATCGGCCAGTGTATCCCAGCTGACATCCTACAACTAGCTTAGGGAAGCAGGAACCAAAAGCTGATGCTTAGGCAAGAATGCAGGAACACAGAAGGTACATAACACGCTACCTCCCCTCTCCCCAAACTACAACTCAAAGACTTTTTGGGGTGGAGAACACTGATAAACACTAAATAACCCTCAATGGATTTTTCTCTCCCATAAATCCACATCAACATCCCATTAAACCCCTGTAAACTTTTAGGAGCAGAGTCCCACAGCTTAAGAATACATTGAAGAACATTCTTTTTTACTTTGTTTTGAATCTACCTTCTTCTACAGCACTACTTCAATTTCTCCTACTTCTTGCACAACAAAGAAGACTGTAACTGTAAGCCTCTATTCACCCCACCATGACACTTCACTGACTTCTACCATATGCTCCCTTAGCTCTATCTTTTCTAGGATGATAATTGTTCATAAAAAGTGTGAATGGCTTCCGTACAATGATTCCTAATGCTGCTTTTCTACATCTTTTTCATGTAAGGGGAGGAGAGCTGCAAAGTACAGTACCCAGGAGAAAGAAGCGGCAAGGGATTGTGGCACAATGCTATTTTTTTCTTATATTGCTTTGTACTCTGTTCTTTTCCTGGTAAGTCCTAGCAAATCTTTTTGACCACTTGTTGAGCATGAAAATAGAGTAGATAATCTCATGATTTTTCATGGAACTAAGTATCTCATACCTGACACATTAAGAGTGCCTATATTACTGCACATAAAGTCAGTATCTTATCTCTAACTTATTCACCAATTTCAGGAAAACTATAGGAGCTTAGTATCATTGAATATCATAATTTGTTCAATTTAGTTAAAGTTGGCCACCTGTTCATGAGGAAGAGCAGAAGTCAGACAGAAATGACACAAACCTCTCTTTCCTTATGAAATTTGGCTAACATAAAAATAACATGATGGTTATCTGTTTCCAAAAGAGCAGGCAGTTGATGAGAAAGAGACTCAGTATCAGAAGTTCTGCTTGTGCTGACTTTACAAAATGCCTGTCATCTTGTACCTAGCTTAACCATCTCTCTGCAAGCCATCCAAATTTCTCAAAGAGGGCAAGGCAATTGGCTGGATGGTCGCACTCAAAGAGTTGCGGTCAACAGCTCGATGTCCAAGTGGACAGCACTGATGAGTCCTCAGGGGTCGGTATTGGGATTGGCACTGTTTAATATCTTTGTTGGTGACACAGACAGTGGGATCGAGTGCACCGTCAGCAAGTTTGCTGACAACACCAAGCTGTGTGGTGCAACACTAGAGTGAAGGGATGCTATCTAGAGACACCTTGACAGGCTTGAGAGGTGGGCCCGTGCGAACCGCATGAAGTTCAAAAAGGCCAAGTACGAGGTCCTGCACATGGGTCAGGGCAATCCCAAGCACAGCTACAGGCTGGGCAGAGTATGGATTTGAAAGCAGCCCTGAGGAGAAGGACTTGGGGGGGTGTTGGTGGATGAGAAGCTCAACACAACCTGGCAATGTGCACTTGCAGCCCAGAAAGCCAACCATATCCTGGGCTGCATCAAATGCAGCATGACCAGCAGGTCAAGGGAGGTGATTCTGCCCCTCTACTCCACTCTCCTGAGAGCCCACCTGGAGTACTGTCTCCAGTTCTAGGGTCCCCAGTATAAGAAAGACATGGAGCTGCTGGAGCGAGTCCAGAGGAGGGCCATGAAGATGATCAGAGGGCTGGAACACCTCTCCTATGAGGACAGGCTGAGAGAGTTGGGGTTGTTCTCCCCAACTGTCCTCCTCACAGAGATTGGGAGCCTGGAGAAGAGAAGGCTCCAGGGAGACCTTATAGCAGCCTTCCAGTACCTGAAGGGAGCCTACAGGAAAGACGGAGAGGGACTGTTTACATGGGCAGGGAGTGATAGGACATGGGGTAATGGCCTTAAGCTGAAGGAGGGTAGATTTAGATTAGATATTAGGAAGAAATTGTTTCCTGTGAGGGTGGTGAGGCACTGGAACAGGTTGCCCAGAGAAGCTGTGGATGCCCCCAGCCTGGCAGCGTTCAAGGCCAGGTTGGATGGGGCTTTGGTCAACCTGGTCTAGTGGAAGGTGTCCCTGCCCGTGGCAGGGGGGTTGGAACTAGATAGTCTTTGAGGTCCTTTCCAACCCAAACCATTTCATGATTCTAAGGCAAGCTCACCCAGGAACATTCAGCTTCTAACAATACAAGAGGCAACCATTATGCTGTTTCATATGAGAAGATACATTTATGTAAAAAAATGGAAATATAAGCAAACAGGAGCAGTTTAATGTGCATGTTGGAAGTCAGCTATAAATTTTATTCATCCATCAACATATATAAGACATTGTACACCTGTGAGTTTTATCCATTACCCCACCTGTGGGAACTAGCCTTAATCCATTACTAACTTGAAAGCTGCTCATTTGCTTAAGTAGTTTTAGTTTTCTTCTCTACCCTTTCTGCATTCCCTTCCAAATTTCTTTTCAGACTAATCAGCAGCACTTCAAAGAAACAGCTGAGCTGGTGGCATTAAAATGGCCAGGGAAACACACAAAGCTTTAACAGGGTACAACCACTGAGCAAGTGAAACATGCCATTTAGTGTTAAAAATGATGAATGTAAGCCCACTCAATTGAAAAAAAAAATCACAATTCATCAGAAGAAAAACAAAAATTAGTATTCCTCTATAGGCCTGGCATGGTTTGCACTTTAAGAACCACATCATATTAACAGTCCATCATATGTTAATAAAAGCCAAAGAATTAAAACCCAAAGTCTCTTGGTCTGTATTGCAAGCAACAGGTTTACCCAATTTACAGAAAGAAATTAAATGGACATACAGATGGCAGAGTCTGGAATTTGAGAAGCGGAAAAATGAAGATATTTTACATTGGAAGGGAATATGTCATTTTGAAAGAATTTCAAGTGTAGTACCAGCTAATACCAGTATAAGAAATAAATACTTAATGTCAAGTGTTAAGGAGGAGACAAATATGCATGCACACATGCTCACACACTCTCTCATAGGTATCTTTTATACAAAGAGACAGGTTTTTTACATCTCAAAAATACAGAAGATTTAAGCACATATTGATTCTGTCTTCTACAGCTCTTATCTCTGCTGTGGTTTCTATTCACAACAGCTCATGCATGCTGAGGACAAACTTGGAATGAAATTGCCCATATGCAATTAGAATGTCATTTGGCCACATCAGCACTAACCCTACATGTGGTACTTGCTTATAGACAACTTAAAATGGGGGTGGAGGGGAGGGGAGAAGGTAACAGGGAGGAGTGAAGGTTTTGACTTCTGAAGAGACTTGGAGATGAGCATAGCGTTTTTTTAATAAAATGAGGCTATTAAGCTCTCCTGTGCAACTTAGGCCTCAACTTCCAGGCAATGGATTAGATTAAAAACACTGTATTTGAATTAACATGCTCCAAGAGATGGAGCTATACCATTTTCTTAGCTTTAGCTGTTAACTTCAAGTCCCTTTTTTATAAGGCATGCTTTAAGACTAAAATCACCTAGGATCATTTTCCGGAAATTTATGTTATGCACCTTCAGCTGGTTAGAGGCTTCCTTAAACAAAAGTCCCCTTATGTACTGTGAGCAAGTCACTGTTCACTCCATGCAACTCAGTTTCACCAAAGATTCTGAATTTTAAAATCAGTCTGACAGGCTTTTCACACTCCAAATCCATCATGACTTCTCAGAAACATCTTTGGCTTTGTTAGCAACTCTTCTCATGTTAAAATTTCCTAGTAGCACCATAAGGTTAGTCTTAACTATATAAATAATTCAAGTATTGTAATTGTTATCATAGGTACAGATTATAATTCATCACAATTCAATTCATTTTTAGAGTTCATGTGTTTCAAAGCATAGACTCCTCTTCCAAAAGCAGAATCTACATCTCTCTTGCTAGATGTTTAGCAGATATTGTATTTGGCTAAATTAAAATACATGGTTCATTTCCCACAGAAACTGGTGAATCTTAGATCCCTTCGTAGTAACTGATCCAATAGTTGCAACTCCATCAGTCTTTGCATCCTCAGAAAACTTTACCAACACAGCTTCCATATTTCTTCTTGATCACTGGCACACACAGAAGAGTACTTGCTGAAGAAAAAGACACAGCCAGTAGATTTTGACTTTCCATTAACAACTATATTGAGATTTTTCAGTTATCCTGTCCTTAATCCTTTTAGTATGTGTTACTATTGATTTTGTATCACTTTAATTTGGTAATCAATGAAGTAAGCCATTCTAAATCAGATACATTATAAAAGAGTGCATTTTATCAATACAATTACAAAACAAAGCTTTAATCTTAACAAGAACTGAAAAAGCTGACAGCAAATTCATCTGAAGACTTTCTCTCCTACTCAAGAAAATTATATAAATTGACATTAGATTATTTTTATTGACCAAAAATTGTTTATCAGCAAATAAAATTATCTAGTCACTCAAGTAAGTGCAGCTGGCCTCTAGTTCTTGAAATAAACCTGACCCATTTTTTCACATTATTGACTCACTCAGTTTTCCACCCCCTCTCTGCAGCTTCCTTGCCCTCAAGATTTACCAACAGCAACAAATATGTAACATCAAAAAATTAGAGACATTCCTTTCCAGTCATTGTAAATTACTAAATGCAAGCTGCCTCACCCTTCCCTGCAGATTTTAGAAATCCAACTCATACAATCTCAAGCATTCCTCTCACTCCCCCTTCCTGTTTACTTTGAGAAGGGCATTTTCTCTCTGTTTTTAGGCTTTCACCCTTGCACGTTTCAAAAAATGCCTCTGAACTACAGCTCCATGGGCTGGTCAGTCAACCTAACAGCTGGCCCCCACCAAAGGTGGGGGGGAAGGGGGAGAAAATCTCACTGATTCCTCTTTTTTGGGGATTGATGTGGGGTTTTAGTACTGCTTTATCAAGTCCGAGGGGTGTTTAACTAGCACCAGAAGTTGCTAAGAGAAAAGCAGGCAGTGGTTGGGGAGCAGGGGGAAAGGTACTGCTGCTTTCAACAGCAAGCTGCTATAGTGGTTCACTTTGCCCTCATGAACTCCTATCTGCAGGAATATTCATGCTTCATTGTACAATCATAATGATATAACGAGTTTTATATGTAAATTTTGCAATGGATGCATTTATTGGCATTGCTTGAGCTTTATCTTCTTGCTGAATACCATCAGGAAAAATAGATTAGGGTATTGTTCCAAACAATTCCTTGTGTAATTGTATTCCAATAGCTTAAGAGGTAGATATTGTGGTTCCACATGGCTACATCAGACAATGCTTCCCAAACCATGTTACTGCCTTATTTCCTAACCAGGACATAACCATCTTGGAGAGAAAACACAGACTGCTATTTCAGAAGCAGAGTACAGTGAACGAACTGATGAAGCTGTAGCTGGGACTCCTGGTCTCCCAAGCCATCAGGAAGGTACTGAAACCAGACCCCCATTTGGACACCTCTTTGCCTCATCAGGAGCAGGGAAGCCATGTAAACTATTTACTACATTTATTTTTCAACATACTTTTTTGGGTTTTGTTTGTTTGTGGTTTTTTGGTTTTTGTTTGGTTGGTTGGTTTTTGTTTGTTTGGTTGTTTTTTTTAATCTATAGCATCATTTCAAATAGCAGAATATGGGCAGTTGTTATCTGTCGAGCAGCTTTTGTTGATGGAATGTAGACATCAGGTAGCAGAGGTACAATTTAGATGAGTCATCATCAATGAGTTTATTCTTTTATTTCCCTCATTTTCATATTATTTTTAAAATATCAGCCATCAGTATTTGTGCATTTCACAGACATCTGTTCTCTCAGAGATTATTTGGCTGCAATAATCCAAGAGGTAGACTCCAGGATCAGGAAGTCCCTTCAAACAGCATTCCTCACAATTCCTCTTAAATTTTACTTCATTGTGCAGGTTGGGAATCTTACAGCATTACTTCAGCTTACAGCTAATCTATCCTACCTGCACAATGAATCATTGGTTTGACTATTAAATTAACAGTCAAATTAATAATTAATTTCTCAAGTTTTTCTCCTGCCCAATTACGTAAACATATGAAGGGCCCTTTTTATTGCTGCTGAGCTCACCTTATTTGGTTTTAATACCAGTTTTTACTAGTAGATTTTTATTATATTCTTGCACTTGAAATCAGAGATATGTTCAGTTCTGAATCACACACCCACTATTTTATCTATTAAAATTATCTAATTGGTAATGTTAATACCACAAACCTCCCCAGCACAGATTTGACATTCCAAATGCTCCTCCTCACTTACAATTTTCACCATACACCCCTACTGCAAATAATTGTCCTTGCTACTTCTTTGTCAGGTTTCTGGTTACGCTTTGATTATGGTAGACCCTATCCTTTCTCCAGAGGCTCTCTCTTCTGGAGAGAGATCTCGTGCGTAATTAAATTTAGCCTTTGCTTCCCTAAGCAGTCTTTCCAGCTACACATTTCTATTCAAATCAACAGATAGCATATGTTTAAGTAGTCATAAGAATTGTTGCTAAGAGATGAATCACCTAACCTAAAACTTGCCTGACTATGATTAATACTAGGTACAAGAAACCTCACAGTGGACACCCATGGAATAGCCTACTTACCAGAGAAGTTTCTTCCTAATCCCCTTTGGTTAGCACTTTATTTGTTCCCTGATGTATAATGGTTTTTCAATTCTTTACAAAGGCTTTACAAAGCTTTCATTTAACCTAACATAATGTACTGTAAATGAATAATCCCTTTTCTTTCCTGATCCTGTTAATCTTTTGGCCTCAGTTACATCTCACAGCAGTGAGATGCAAATGTTAATTATGCAAGAAGTATAAGATCTGTATTTTGATTTCCATCTGTCCAATACAAGTCCAGCACAAGAGGCAGATAACTGAGTGCTTTCCTATCACCATGGGAACATGATTGCCAGGAACATACCAAGAACAAGATCTCATTTTGACTCCCAGAAGCCCCAGTCAAGTACCTTCTACCCATTCGAGCCTCCTTTTTATCTCCTTTGTTGATTCATATTTTTCACAAACTGCTGGTGATTCTCACTGTAACTCAATCTTCCTCAGAACTGAAGAAATATTGTCGTACTCTAACTCATGTAACAACTCCCTCTTGTTAGCATTATGTATGTCAATTATCTCATCTACATAATTTATATGGATACAGAAGTTGTTGATACATTTTATTAATGTGATAGTGAAAACAACCAAAGCTGACAAAATTATAGGCCAACCACTTTTTTCCCTGGCTTTACCTCCCATGGAGTCATACCAGCACTCAACTGACCCCACAGTTGGTGAGATAAGAAGGCTCAGAGAATTGGGCAGCAGAAAATGAACCCTTCTGAAAAACAATTTCCGTAGCCCAGCTCCTCAACCTGCATGATTACAGAGTCTCAAGTGCAATGAAGCAAATGACACTGAGAGCGGGACTGAACAGAATAAATCTAATTTGGTTTAAATTGTTTAAACCACAGCCTCACGATACATTTAGATTTTATAACCAATTCAATCTAAGGAGTGTCCACCACTGAAACAGAAAGGCCTCATTTTTTTTCCTTTTCCCAGTCACAAGAAGATGGCTCTACCTCATCCCTCACACTCGCTCTGGTGCTTACCTCACCAAAGGGAGAGACAATTTGACTTGGCAATACCGAAGACAATTAACTTGATATAATCATAGAATGGTTTGGACTGGAAGGGATCTTAAAGACCCATGGGCAGGGGCACCCTACACTAGACCAGGTTGCCCAAAGCCCTATCCAACGTGGCCTTGAACACTTCCAGGCATCCACAACCTCTCTAGGCAACCTGTTCCAGTGCCTCACCACTCTCACAGGAAACAATTTCTTCCTAATATCTAATCTAAATATACTTTCTTTCAGCTTAAGGCCACCACCCCATGTCTTATCACTACATGCTCTTGTAAACAGTCTCTCTCCAGCTTTCTTGTAGGCCCCTTTTAGGTACTAGAAAAGCTAAAAGAAAATTATTTTCTTTCACATTAAATCAGCTGTGTGGAAGTCAAAGACTGAAAACAGACACAAGGACAGAGGCTGAATCATGAAGGAGTGGGAGAGAGAGGAGAAATGGTCTGTGCTTCCAGTGGCACGAAACTTAAAAAAGGTTTGTGTCACAACAGCGTGAGAATGAAGAGAAAGGGTACAGCAATGTGATGGTTTACTAATGTTAAAAGGAGGCCACTTGAGTCACCATTACTGCTATTGGTAGCCAACTGCTACCTTCTCCACTACATTAGCGGTTGTAGACTATAACATTAGCTTTCCTCTTAAGCAAAGCACTGGACTGTGACCACCCAGAAGTCTTACACTGCATAACACCCTTGCACTCTTATGTTTTCAGCTTCCTTCAATTACAAGACAATGTGCAAAATCCACCGCATCAAACAACGTCAAGAGAAAGCCACAGAAGACACTGACACAGTACCAAGACATGTTTTGTCAATACTGACTTAAGACAGCAGAACCAATGGTCATCTCTTAGAATTACTAGTTAGGTTTTATTATCAACAGCTGATAGATAAGCATGTTAAAAATCAGCTTATATACTGCTCTGACCGCAAAATAACACAAGGTTGAGTTCTATGAACTCTCTTACCAGCAACAGAGAATGAAAATACATCCATAAACTTTTTTTTTTTTTTCTAGGATGGTTCTACTACCTGTCATGGTAGTGAAGAACAAGATAGAGCCCACCATACTATAAACACATTTATTTTGGGTTGAACTAGAATCTGGTATGTGTAATATTCTAATAGAGGAAGTTAATAGAAAAAACGTTGGCGCAGCACTGCTCAACTTCAGAGTTCTCCTTAAGCTCTCAATCTATTTACATACTATCTACTTGCTCAGAAGAAAAACCTTTCAAGAAAATATGGTGCATAACTATTACTTTCAAATTTTGGTTAATTTTTTCCCTTTGAAAGGATGCAAGATAGAAATGTTCTTAAAACACAAGCTATGGCAATGTAATTCAATGGGCAATGAAACTAGCAAAGGTTCTTCTCCGAAGTGTTTGCATCTTGCAGCTGTTGTATTTTGAGGTTTATTTAACCTGATTATAATTAAAGCAAGAGTTTGCCCCTTTTGATGTATCAGGGACTCTACCTACAAAAAAAGCTGTTCTGCACATCCTAATCTCCAGAAAAGCTTAAAATCTACGTCATCTCAGAACAAGAATCCATGTGGCAGAGAAGCCATCTTTTTACAACCGTTTCTTTTGGCAACCATGTCTTCTGATTCAAATTCTATGCCCCTGCACTTGTTTCCACCTCTGCTCTACTCCCTCAGTTCTATCAGTATGATCATTTGTACAGTCTCCCATGAACATGATTATAGAATTGATAGAGGTTAAAAGTAACAGTAGAGTTCACCATACCAAAGACTTGACTACCTTAAGGGCATTTTATATATACACACACGATAGATTAAGGATGAGTTTCTCTGATTTACTGAACTTCTGCAATAAGTGTGTTTATAAAGGTCTCTTCTCTGCATTAATTTTCCAACAATTGATGAGTCTCATTCTTACTGAATTATCTCCTTTCATGAGAATGGTAGCAGTTTCTTCTACTTGCCCATCTACTGTGGAATGTCTGAGAACCTACTCTCCTCGAGACTTCCATGGCCCTGACAAATGTGACCAACTGGACAGCAGATGGAAAAAAATGAGGTGGGATTAACAGTCAGCATAATCAAATAATCTCAGTGTTCTTTGGCAACCAGGCTTAAACATCCTCCTGCCCAAAAACTCCTGCCAACCTATGAGGTTTAATAAAGCTCACAGGTCTTTATAATCTCATTTAGATTTTATGCTAAACAGACTAACAAACAACAAAAATATATTGTCGTGTCGTTCCCCCCACCCCCCCAAAAGAAATAGGACCTTTTGTTCGTACATCATCTACTTCCCTGCAACCAAGAAACTATGTAAAGGCATATTTACCCTCCTTTTAAATATCTCTTTCTGTTCTCTCCCGTTCTATAATATGCTGTGTGTTTATTTCACAGCCTCTCACTCTCAACTTGAGGCACAGACCATTCTCTCACATCTACCTTATTAGCTTCACAAATGCACAGTACACCAAGGTCAAGGTATAAGGTATAGGTAAAAAATTCTTAAGGCTTAAAGCAGGTACAAAGAATAGAAATGCTTGAAATAAGGGCTGAAACAGTACATGCTCTAGAAGGGCATGCCTCAAACAACCAGATTCACACAAAAGGGAAAAGAAAATGTTGCACTCCAATTTAATCAAAAGCCATTGGACACAACAGCTGACTCTGCAGCCCTGGTGACCTGAAGAGTAATTTTATTAGTTATATGGAAATATCCATTTTCAAGTTCCAACTTCCATTCCTCCCTACTTTCCCACATTGCCCATGAAGATGAGGAAATTTACATAAGCAGCATTTTTACAGGTTCCTCCTCAAGAAATTCTCTCAAATGGAATAAGAGAGTTCCCTTCCCTTATTTGGAGCAATATACCTTTTTAAATAGCACATGCTGAAATGCAAAAAAAATAAATCATTTTAATTTTAAAGCAGCACTGGTGCTTGGAAACTATGCACATCAAAAAAGCTCAAAACACATCTGAAGAAACAATATTGGAAACTTCAGCACACAAAATTTCCACTAAATCTAGATTTCGGTACAGTTTACATAAATTTAGCAGGAGTGGTGTAGGCAAAGCTGTCCCAGTATCTGCTGCACAACAGTTCAGTTGTGTTCAATTTTCACCTAAAAAGATACAGTTGTTACCTGTGAAGGCAGACTACAATACATTACACTGTGTATTTTACACACTGCTAAACATTAGGAAATGCTTCTCTTATTTTAATAGGATTTTGCCCATTTGTATCCACCATACTTTTAACTTGTGCCTTTAGTTGTTGTTTCCCTATGAACAAGAAGAGAGCGTAAAAGTGATACTACTTTTTCGTTTAATACCTAAATAGGTTCTGACTACCTACAAGTTCTATTAACTTTACTCTGCCACCAACTACTAAAACTGTTACGCAGCAGAGGCATATCAGTAGCTTAATGTAGGCAAAGCAATACAAACACTGTATAATACATGTTTGTTTTGTATTTAGAAAATTATTTACCATTACATGAGTTAATTTTTATATTAGGAAGAACTTCAGTTTTACAGGTATGAATGGCATAAACAACTACCCCAGCCCAGAAAACCTTAATTTCTTAAAAATGAAACAACAACAACAAAGGTGAACATTTAAAGCTCTCCCCTTATCAACACCAGATTATTTCAACAGAAAACAGTAAGATAACTCGGCACAGAATACAACCACACACGCACATTTTCTCCATGAAACACAAGATAACTGAGCTCTGCGGTTTTCACTAGATTAATTATTTCTCTACCCTTGCCCTGTGCAAACTCCAGCTTGCTTTGAACCACAGACCTTTATGGTTCAAGTCCCAGGAGATGCTGAGAAGGTGTTCTCAGTGGAGCGAACTTTTCCAGAGAAATCACATTCTGATTTGAGAGAATTCATTTCTTTTGGCCTTTGGGGGAACACTGCAAGTCCCATGTATTTGCTCAAGTCTTTACCTAGCGAGAGCAGAATCCCTTCTAGGCTCTAGTCAGGTTCATGCTGATCTTGCAACACCTGGCTGTGTACAGCCACATTGTTCACTTATTTTTAATTTTGTACATCAAGTAATTTTAACCCAATCTTTTGAAGAACACTGTTTTCCAGACCTTTAAAACAGGAATTTAAGAGAAACCTTCAAGTAATACTGAATCAATTACACAGTTAAAATATAACATGCTGAACAACAAAGAAACAGTTTAGTATTAAAACAAGAATATACAACTAGAAAGTTAAGGTGAGGTAAAGCTTAAGAGACAGGAGTGAAATGCTGTGTAGGCATGTGAACCACCTCTAATATTGACAATAAGATCACAAAAGACATTAAGAGGTAAGGCATCCCAAGTGGCACAAAATACATTTGAAATATGAAATCTTATTATTCAGGAAAAAGTAAAAAGGAATAAAGTAAAAAAACAAAAAAAGGCTGCAGAGGAAGAGAAAAATTCATTTAAGAGTAACCCTTCCATTTTGAACAGCCACAAGCACCTACATCATAACCGCTCACATAATTAATTCAGAAGAGCAGTCAGAAACAGCAATACTGAGACAGCCACAGTGCAGCAGTCTGCACTTTGCTGTAAGGAAATTTTTCCTGAAGACAGATGCCACCCGGAGGAACAAAACCAGAAAAACAATCGGCTGCCTGACCAGAGGCGAGGCAAGGAGAGATTAGAACTGCAAGCCCCTCTCTCCTCCCGAGACTCCCAGCCTGCGTTCGCAGAACAAACCCGCAGAGCAATTTTCCAAAGGAAGACAAAGCAAGCTGCACTCTGGCTATGAGATGAGCAAAAGAAAAAGCAGACTGGCCTCTCAGAAAGGGCTGCAAGAAGAAAGCGTACATGTTTCTCCTAACAGCAAGCACAACCGTGAATGCTACTTTTCAGTTGCCTAGGATCACACCAGTGTTCAGTATGTGCTGGTAAACCAAAAGACAGGGTTTTTTGCTCACTAACTGTAATTTTTTAAATGGATCATCAGCAGTGATTCTCTCTTTAGGAAACCTGTGTTCTCTCAGCTGAGAAAATTATGCCTTCTGAGGAAAAACTGTTTGGGCCATGCCTGTAACTCCCATGGACAGCTGAGCATTTAAACTTAACAGCTGATAAGCAGCCACAGACGTGACAGCTTCACTTTCTTTCTACTTTCTTAAACCGTATGTTAATGCACATCGGGAAATTTAGAACTATCTGGAAGGGTAATTAGTTCTGTTAATTAAGCTCTCCAAGTATGGACATGGAAGATATCCATGAGGCTTTCATGTAAAATTGCATACTGCAGGACTGCTGTCTTCAAATGTGGGCACTACGGCCAGAAACAAGAACTGGGGATCACAGTGCTTAATCCTAGACACCAAACTCCACACAGAAGCTTCAAAGTGCAAAAGTCATCTATCCAACTCTCTAGACCTCACCAAGAATACCAATAGTTACTTCAACATGAGATTACAATATATGCTCATTCAAATATACGAGTAATTTAGTAAAAAATTTGGGAGGGGCTTGTTCCCTAAATCACAGAGAACAGGTAAGTGCAGACACCTTACATGTCTCTAGGTAACAGCTTAGCAAACATTTTAAGAAGTGCTCCACATCTAAAACCTTCTCCTGAGAACAGATCTTTCTGAATTCTAACACTACACACACATTCAAGTATCAACACAATAGACTCCTGCTCTGAAAATGGCAGGGAAATACATACAGAAGGAAGGATCCAACTTGAAGGAGTTCAGAATATGGCAGTAGTCCCATCCTACCTGAAAAGACCATTGGGTCATGGTAAGCAGAAAAGGGAAGAGATATAATCAGAATATAGGGCTTCATGGTCTTCTTTGCTACTATTTTTGCTCTTAGCAAGAAATTCTAATGGAAGAGTTAATATTCCTAGAAAATGAAAATCCTGATCTATCAAGAAAGGAAAAAAAAAAAGAAATCTGTAATGCTCACTGTATTAACTTTTGGCATAGGAGACCTAGTTTCAGACTTCCCCATTTCTAACATATGGGCAAGTCATGAGAAAATCCACAAGAGATAATTAGGCACCAATTTGACCCAGATGGTACCTTTAACAAGGTAATTCCACCACAAGAGAGAAGTACCTTATCTAAATATCTTTATAGACTTGCCCTTAGTGCCTCAGTTTATTATCTGCAAAAATCCTTCCTGCCTCATAGGCTACTGTGAGGAAAGATCACGAGGCTCTCAGGTACTGCACCTGCAGTGTCAATGATCTAAACCAGAGACATGTGGCTTGACTCCAGTCTCAAAGCAGAGACAATCAGCTAGAAATAGTTCTGAATGCAAGAGAAGCCTTTAAAAATCTCTACATTCAGATGTGCAGCATAAAAAAAAACAGGAAGGATGGCAAAAGCAAATAGGTTGCAATGAGTATGAATAACCTAGACTGTGTCAGTGAGAATAAGGAAAATAAACACCAAAGATGAAGAATTAGAGTTGGTGGAGTTTTTTGGTATAGCTGGGAGTTTTGTTTCTGTTGTTTGTTTTTGTGGGGTTTGGGGTTTTTTTGTTTTGGTTTGTGGATTAGGTTGGGGTGGGGTTTTTTGGAAGAAACAACAACTATATGTTTCACTTTAAAACAACATGTGCAATCCCCAGACTAGCTCCCTGGATCTGACACCAGTAATCTGAATTAGGATGGCTGATTGGGCATTGCTGTAATTTTTAGAGATCAGACCTGAAAAGCATGGCCAAGTACTGTTGAGATCAGATAGTCACGTGACTAGAGACAAAAGAACCCAAACTGACAAGAATAAATCAAGACTAATTTTATCAATTATGTCCAAAAGCTCCAGAACTAGTTGCCACTGTCTCCATCTCAAACAATAAAAATGTTGGGCAGGGGGGAGAGAGGGGTGTGGGGGTGTGTGTGCACACATGTGTTAAAAGAAGGGAGGGATAATGAAAGAGCTTGACCAAGGTCACATGAGGGGGGAGAAGAGGACACAACACCAAACCAAAAACAACAAAAAAACCCACCCAGCACCAAACCAAAAGGAAAAAAAAAAAAAACCCCACACCAAAAACCCCACAACAGAGCTGGAGGCAGAAGCCAGCACTCCCAATGCCCAGTTGAGGTGGTGAACCTGTCTTCACATTCCTGATGACTCTAGAAAAAGAAACACATGGAAAACACGATGATTCTTTTGTTCTAATCCAAGGGGTGGTATGCCAAAAAAAAGCCAAGTCTCCAGCGTCACAAGTTGTAGTGCATCAATAAATTGGTTTAAATAGCTGTGTACTTGCAGCTGTACAAAATAATTCAGATTAACTTTATCCTTAATAAAAGCAGATTACAGTCAAAAAGCTGTTGACTGTTCTTTTACATAGACAGTTACTGTATGCCCTTCAGAGTAAGTGGTTATCATAAGGAAATTTGTTTGTACGTGAAGGCCTGTCTTGTCTTTTCTAACACCCAGTCAGGATAGACCCCACTGTCATGGCAAAGCAGACAGATAGTCCTTTCCTAAACCACTACAGCCTGAATAATTCACCCAAAGAGGACACTCTGCTGAATGTAGTTGAATGGATTTTGCTACACCAATTTCTACTTGATTTAACATTTTGGTTTGCCCTTAGAAAGGAAAACATCAAGTGTCAGTACACAAAACCTCCTCTTCACAAGCCTGATAAGAGGTTGATTTAAACACACAGCGGAACGGTAATAAATGTTGAAAGTTTTTCTTAGTGTTCAAAATCCAATATGCAACACAAACTTTTTGCAAAAGTTGCAGTTTTATGCTGCTGCCTGAAAAAAAAAATGTGAAATGCAAGAAACAAAGAAGTTAAACATAAAAAGAATCATCTCCATATTATAACCTAAAAGCAAGCTAGTGAAAAAGAGCCCATTCCAGTGGCAGAGAACCCAGAATGCTAGTGACAGTTCAAAGTGCATGGAGTCTTGCTTATTGTTGTCTGCAAACCAAAGAATAAAAAAGCAGGAAATTATATTTGTATAAACTCAATAAATTTTACATTTTGCGTGATCAGGATGAGAGTAGTTATACAGCTTCAAAGCTCTACTAGGAATCTGGTATTAGCCCTTTGGGAAGGAGCAGATGATGTAAAGGACCACTTTATACTGGACCAACCCTGTGAGAATCTCAATGACTAGAACAACAAACCTAACATTTCAGAGCTCTGATAAGCAAATCTCTCCTCAACGACTAAAAGTTCAAAACAAAGACAAACCTGAAAAACTTCTGGCAGCATCAGTGCAAAAGAAATAAATTCTATTTTCACACTACAGGACAAAGTTTTAGATATAGAAAACTCCTTAATCAAAGTAGCAAATATTCAATCTACAGGGCTCAGTCACATATGGTGGCTTGGCACTCATACCAGGGAGCATTCAAGGTATCACAGGCATACAAGAATGCTGAGAAATTGAAAATGTAGCAGCAAAGTGACAGTCTTCAGAAGAGCTGTGCTCAAATTAAAAAAACTTGAAATCCAAAAGCCTCTTTTGAAAGTCTCTTCCTGGAAGTCATGGGAGTTTAGGTCAAAAAACTGGCATGGAGGCTAGAGAGGCATTTGGTGACAGCATAGCCATCTGCTGAGGCACCGTGACCTCACCATTGGCTCAGGAATGGGGGCTGCAATTTGAACAGTTGACCCTTTCCCTCCTCCACCTCTACATTTCTCAATCAATTTGAGAGACTGTGTTGTCATGAGGAGGGCAAGATCATCTTGCTGCTCTAACTGAATAGGATTCTTCTTTCTTGTAGGATACGTTTCAGCCGTACCAGCTCAGAAGCAAATGTCAGAGCTGGCAGAAGGACACATCTGAAGGCAGGAAGGATTCTCTCATGCACCACTGTCTTGGACTGTAGTGTTAAAACTCAAAGCAATCTAAATTTTTATCTTGAAACCCACAGTTCCACTAGTCCCACACCCACAAACCTTCACAAGAACAGATCTAAGTGTGTTTCAGCTGATTTAAAGATTCATAGCTCTGCATGTCACATTCACTAATTTTTGAAGCTACAGCATGGATCTCAATTGAAATCTGTTTTTGCAAGTGCCAATATGGTGGTGCAAAATCATTCTGAAGACATCATCACTTCTTAGAAATGTTCATCTTATTTCAAGAGTAGCAATATAAGTTTTTTCCACTGCGGGGCTCTGCCTCAAGGCACTAGGTACTATTGTTGAAAATTTGCAGTTCCTATGTAAGGAAGAGAACACAGTTTTGAGTAATTAAAACTAAGCCTCTTGCTAATATGTTCTTTTATTACTTATTTCAAGAAGTCTTTAATGGAACCTGCCAAGTCTTTACTTCTACTGCGTCACTGGTCTTTAGACAGATATTACCAAATAAAAGTAAAAATTCAGACCTCAAGTGTGTTTTGTGCCAACATACAATTGGAGATTCACAGTGGTCTCTTCTGGGTGTACATCACACGTTCTCAAAGAAAAAAAGATGAGGAAGAATATAACCTGATGGAATTTAAAACCAAAAGTTGTCAACAAAATGTTCCTGGTAAAATCATTCTCCTATTAGTGTTGGAAGGAATACTCAAAAGCTGCCACTCACTGTTTATAGTGTTGGTAAAGTGTTTTAAAATACAAGTTCCTTTTCATCTTTATAGAAATTCCAACTAGTATTAAAATCATGTTACTAAATTGCCTGATACAGCCCCATCTGCCTCAGAAGCTCTTCCTCTTATTTTACCCAACATGAAGCCTTTTAGTCCAGAGGTTCACAGACTTGCCAGCAGTACGTGCATTACACTCAGTACACAGCACAATTCCCAACAAAAGCATCTCCATGCCAGTGATCGGTAGTTAACACTAATCAACAGTTGCTGTAGCTAAACTGTAGATGTGGCAGCTGCATCTCCTCACCCACTGTTCTACTTTCAGCAGCTGCTGCAACCATCCTGGCACAGTCAAGACCTGCATTTGCTGCTCAGGACCAGAGTGAAGATCTGGTCCCAGGGTCAGCCGAAGATCGCTCTCATCAGTGAGCAGAACATCCCCACAGGCAGATGGGAAGGCAGGGTTTGGCTCAGATTTGTGAGGCTGAGGAAGATGACTATAGGTACAGCTCCATGGTGGAGTAAGAGGACATAGGTTAAATGACAACAGGAGAGGCTACATGACAAATGGTGCACGGTAAGGGGGAGGGGGAAGACAGAACAAAGGTTCATCTTCCATACTCAGGCAGCCGTAGCCACTGCCATTAATCACAGCATCCACATCTACCACAAGTAGATGTACTACTGCTACGAAAACAGTATTCTACCAGAACACCTGAAGTTAGATTCCACTTTAGACAATCCATTCTTGCATAAAATATATCAAAATAAGCCAATTATATAGTGAAAGTTCATTAAATGCCAGCATCACCTCCCTCCCCACACAGCAGGAAGCTAAGTAGGCCAATTACAAGTAGATGGGGAGGTGTGTTTAATTCCTTTGCAGGAAAGGGGGTGTGTAAAACCTTGCTCATGTACAGAGTGAAGAAAAGTTTGACTGATTACAATCAATAACATTTACTGTAAAATTTCTTATGCAACATGATCAATAGGGTGGTGGGGAGAACCTCAAACTTGACATGAAAAGTCAAGGTGGACTTTCCTTGCTTTGCAATCTACAAAATAGACTGATAAGAGTTATTGTTATTTCTTTCAGTAGCCTTGTTGACACTTTCTCTGAAATTACTATGTTCATAACAGTATACGCTCATAAAAGCATATAGTCCAGAAGGTGAGGCGGTAGCATTAAGAAGCAATGTCAAAAAATATAGCAGCGCATTTTCTGTTAATGATTACACATTTAATTGTGTTACATGAGCTAATAAAAATACTTCATGTCAGTGAAAATGCAGAACTAGCAGATGAAAGCAAGCACAAATACAAAACCAAACAGATATCCTTGAAAATCATTTATTTAGAAAGAAGTTGGGAGAACATAAAATCCAAATTCTAAGAAATACTTGTATGCTTTACAATTTCCAGACAACTTAGGCATGAGTTATGCTGTTCCACATCAATTATTTTCATCTTTCAAGACTCTGCCACAGAAGTCAAGTCAGAAAAAGATGCTTTTTAAACTATTAGCAAGTTTTTTCATATAAGTACTAAAAAGTTTAGTTGCAATTTTAGATTTAAGATAGTGTTCTACACTGGTCTCAGTTTTTGTATACGCATGCATACATTTCAGTGCTATTTTTAAACTTCTCTTCAGTAAGAAGGGCCTGGCTGATTTCTTTTTAAGAGGTGTGCACTACAAAGTTCACATTTTAAACCTATCTAGGTCTGAACCGTAGCTGGTACTTTTCACCAGAACTCTGGAACAGATTGCTGTCCAAAACAGAAAGAAAAATAAATAATCAAGAAGGCTTAAGAGTTCTGTATCCTTAAAGTCTTGTGGCATGTATTTCTGCATAACTCTCATTTGGCCCTACTTCCTTGTTTGTTTTTGAAACAAACAGGAAGAAATTATGAACTTCCCCAAGATATGTAAGTGTGGCTGGGGCACAGAGGCAACATGTTGAAAAGAAAACATCTGTATTTCCTTCCTGTTCTCTTCCACCTGAAATAAATTCTTTGGCTGCAGTTTGTCTTCTTTTCTGGAAGCATTTACACAGTATCTAATGCTATCCACCACCATGACTACCCCTGGGGCTTTTATGAGGGTGGGAACAATCAGTATAAGAATTACTAGGGACATCAAAGAGACAAAACATTTATTGAAGAGGGAAGAGGAAAGAGTGTGAGGTAACGAGGGTCCTACTGTATTTACCTTATGTGCCAAGCATGTGGACAGCAATAAAAACCATGTAGGGAGCAATTTTGGTCAGAGAAAGAACACGGCAGCCTAATGGGAGGCCTTTGTTCTTCAAAAGGGTCTCCTTTTCCCCTTTTGTGCTTCACTTAATTCATGGCATCTGAGCTGCTCTTGAACTTGACAGACAGAGAGAAGGAGGGGGGAGAGATGGAGAAAGGGGGAGACAGAAACACAAAGAAAGAAAAAAGAAAAAAGGACTTCAAAGAGTTTTCCTTTGAAAATTCAGTTGTGCTGTATGCATTGCTGAAGGTTTTAGATTCAAAAAAGGGCAGAAAACATTTCATATAATTTCATCATGGGGATAAATTGTCCAATGCTCTTATTAAGAAAGCTAGAAAAAAGGAACAGAACAAAAATTTAAAAAAATAACTCTGAGCTAAGGAATATAAATAAAATAGAATTAGTCCCCTGGGTGCTTTTTATTTATTTTCATGTTAAATCTGATTCTCAATGGATCCAAATACATTTATCAAAATCTTATCAAAACCATCTGGTTTGCAGTAGTAACCTGAAAGGCACACATTTTCTATAGAGCTCCATCAGAATTCTCAACACAGTGATTCCTGCTCGGACAGCGGCAGGAGAGCATCAGAACAGCCAGCGCCATCTGGGGGGTGAGCTCCCAGATGAACACCCCCGCCGCATCTCTCCAGTCCAACGTACAGCTGGCTGCTTGATGCAAACTGTTCAAAAGTCACCATCTTCCGAAAAATTCGTTAGTGTTACTTACAATGAGAATCAACACACATTAATTCTTCAAAAGCTGAAGTGGCTTGAACTTGGTTAGCTAAAGAAAAAGCATTAGGGTGTATCTGAGACAGGCTTCTGAGTTTGCTCCCCTCCTGTTTGAATTGCCTGAGCATGCTCCAATAGCTCGCTAACGGCAGTTAATATTAGCTCTTGTAATATATTCGGCTTTTCACTCTCTTTAAATATCCATGCCATAGGCAATATTTATATGAAATAATTCATAACTGCAGAGTGCACTTTTCTCAAGCATCTTTTTTTGTCCACCAGACCACCTCCACCCCTCAATACTGTGCATCAACTACCTACACATAATTTATATATTCCTTTGTGGATTTTTATCTATGATGTATATACTGAAAAAGTTTGCCAATAGCATTTGTAATAAAACATGAGATTGAAAATGTAGAGAGATTTATGTGTCAATATCACAATAAATTATTAATAATTGTTTTAAGTTAATTCAATAAGATTTTTAAAGCATAAGGATCTTAAGTTGTCCCTTATTGACAATTAACCGATCTCCTTCCTGATTTCCATATTCTGACAACAGAAGTGTCTACCTATAGCACACTCCTTCCAGAGTGCTGAAAGTAACAGCAAATCCATAATGTAACTTTCCTACGTGATAATGCTGTTTCCATTACTTGGCTATTCTGAGAACAGATCTTTTCTTCATCTGAAGAAAAAAGGTACCCAAAATCAAAATTTTTAAATCCATTCCATAACTTAAAACACTTTTCTTCCTTTTTCAAATATGACTAGAAGGTACATCCATTTTTAAGAATATGTATTTTAATAAGCCTGGCAAGGTTAATTTTATTTGAAAGTCCAAAGGCACAATTAGACTATGCCAATTATTAAAAAATGCATGCTTATAAGCTGACAAGCAAATAAGTCTCCACAGATTGCCAACACAGCCATTGTCATAGCAGAGTTTAGTTGTCATTGTGCTTTATAAAGAGTTTCTGTCTCACATTGGCAACATATTTATAACTTATTATGCTACCTGTACGGTAACCTCAGAAGCACTGTGAAATAAAATTGGTAGAAATGTTAATCATAGAAAACAAGCTTGTGATAAAGAACTATGTTTTCTGAAGTAATTTGTGGTCGTGGGTTGTGTTTGGGTTTTTTTTTTTCCTTTTTTAAATGGGGGAATTCCACTGGAGAGAATTATAGAATCTGTACCTATTACATCAACTTCACAAGCTGGACAATGTATTTCACATTATAGATACTGAGTAGAAAAAAAAAAGATGGAAGAGCTTACAGAGCAATTTAAGCAATTGAAGATAAAAATTCAACCTGTTTTGTTCACCAGGAGTGTCTCTGAGTATTAACCAAATTTATAAAACACTTTGAATACTGACAGTGTTGCATATAAAGCAGACAGCACTGGAATACTTCTAATGCACTAATTATAGAAATGCAAAATATTTGAGACCATTATTAACATAACTTTGGGTAAGAGTAGAAGAGTTGAATCCAAAGATTCTGCTGCCTTCTCTTGGAATTTGTTTGCCTCCACGCTTGTTTCTTTGCAAGAGGAGTTTCTTTGCCACCCAAAAATCTCACACATACCTGAACAGAACTGCAATCACAAGACTGATGATGCTGGACAGCATTTAGGCTCTTACAGCTGGCAAAGCAAATATATTAAAGCCTACAGACTTCTGGCTGTTTCTGAGAATTCTCATATATTTAAAAAACACACACACACTAACATGTTAAAGTTACATTTATTCTGCCAAAACCCCGCGTTTTGACCATCTTAAACATGTCATTCTGTGAACACTGGCTTGTCTGCTAAGTTTTCATAGATTATGTTTGACCAAAGCTTTTCTTGTGTTTGGGACATTTTTAAGGATAGATGTTAACTCTTCAATGCCTGTTACATGAGTCCATCTCACTGTCTTCTCAGAGCATTCCTAGGATCCCTCTCCTCTGGCTCAGTTTCATGGAACTTGCAGAAACATTTCTAAATATATCTGCCTGTCAAATTGGCCAAAATCAACCAAAAGATTAGAAATAGTTTACAAGCAACCCAAATAAAATATACTGCATTAATCCAACATACAGATCACAAAAGAGAAGTCATTCATCATGACACTGACTGGAGGCAGCAGCTATATTATTTTAAAGTTAAAAAGAAATCTCATCTGTTTATTTTGTTAGTGCAGCTTCCAGGCATATGCTCACTTAGCTTTCAGACAGGGAATATGTATATTGTATAAATAGCTTTCATACAGTCTTCCTTCTTCTGCGATGTGCACAGCAATCACCTGTCTACTTAGAGGCTTTCTATTCCTGAAGTCACTATGTAGATTACATATTCTATCTTAAACTACTTACTTCCCTTAATTGTGTAAGTCCACTGGGAATACTTCTACAAATGCCTCCAGAAATGTTACCATGCTACCAAAAATAGGTAATTGATCAGATTTTTTTTATTTTACTTCAAGATACATCAGATTTCAGGGCTATACTAGACCCATGGAAGTAAAAAAACCTCTAATAATAATCATAATCCCTCCACATTCTCATCCTCTCTTTTCTGATATTCTTTCCTAACCAAACCACAGCCCCAAAAAGATGACCGACTATGAACTCCAGGCTTCCTACTGCTGTCCATAGAAAAAGCAAAACTACAAAAATCAAACCAGATCTGGAAGCAATCAGGCAAAACATTTATTCATTTCAAAGATACTTTACTAATATCAGATTGCTTCTTTAGAGAGAGCCTCAAGCAGACCAGAAACAGCACTGAAGCAAATAGGGGTTATTACACAAAGTTCTTGACTTTCCATCCTCTCCTGATGCCTGTACACTTGACCTTACCACTGCACTTGCCTAGCAAGTGGCAGCAAGAATCAATCTAGCAGAAGCTTGGTGGTGGGCGGGTGGCAGCACAAATAAAAGGAATATTGGATGGGCATGGAACCATGAGATCCTCCCTGTTCAGCAGCAACCCACACTTGTGTCATTAAAAAAAAAAAATCATCACAGAACTAAGGGCATAATACTGGTGCCATGGTTCCAAAACAGATAAGCCAGGCGCCAAGTTAGCTGCACGAAGATGATGTGGAGGGACAAGATTTCCCCAAAGAGCAAATGCTCCCGCTATTTCCCTCTGCCAGATACTCTGTGGCATCAGGGGAATTGGTTGCCTTAGCAGATATGGAGGAAAATCAACCCTGAAAAAAGGGACAGATTTCCATTTAATCAGCAAATTAAACCAGCTATATTTTAATTGTTCAATTACAAGACAAAACACTTGGGGAGGAAAGGTATAAAAACTAAGAAAGGCAAGGGGATCCCCTTCAGCAGGGGCCAGATATCAGATCAACGGTAACATGAAACTTCAGTACAGGTAACATTTCTGCAGGATTTAAGAGCCAATGTGCTTATAGGAGCCATAGTATAGATAAAAATCCCCCCTCAAAAAAAAAACCCAATTAAAAAAGAAAAAAAAAGTGACATCTTCATCAAATTCCAAAATACAAAACCCTCAACTTGTTTGGTACAAGACCCTGTAACATGACAAATTCTATCACTGCTTACCTTTAGTACCTCTAGATATTTATATACATGCCTGTGTCAACCTGAGTTTACCTGATAGATGGCATACATTCATGCCTTCCACCCACTCTCACTATATTTTTATAAAACAGTGTGTTTCATGGAGGCAGATTTGGGGGATTAATCTGTCCTTTTTTACAGTTGAACAGAAGCATGCTTACACTTGCTCTACCTGCTTCCATTTTCTGGCACTTTGTTAACTAGCAAGTCCTGAATGACCATGAGATTCTGTAGCAGTATTAAGCCAGTCTAGTTATTTCTTCTTCCAAGATTTGTCAGTTCAAAAGTCAATATAAAAACAGCGTGGTTGAACAAGCAGTCAAAGGCTATTCCCATCTTTGCAATTTTTGCATAAGGTAAGAATGTCTCAGAGAAGGACATGCTGTCTAGGCAGCTCAGTTTTTCTTACATGTGTATTCTTATCCAGAGATAGACTTGCTACTGACAGTAAGGAAGTAGAAGTACACAGGGCAGTTGATGTATCAGTTCTCCCTAAGCCAACAGTGCCCCCCACCTCCAGCTTTGCGAGCTGTAAGCCCTCCCTTCTTTTTTCAGCCTTCCCATCCTTCTCTCACAGCAGCTGCTGCTACTGTTTGAATGACAGAGATACAGTACTGCTTATACAAACGTAGGATTAGATAGCACTTCTGTATCCCAAATAAGGTAAGGTTTGGTCCACATAGAGTACAACTTGTTGAGTTGTCTAAACTCTGCTGAGGAGTTTTTGTAAGCCTCCCAAATCTGATAAGGCAGAAAAACAAGGAACCATGTTCTTATCCTAAGTAGTCAGATGAAGCTTATGAAAACAGTAGCCTTGAGACCTATGGCTTCAGTGTAATCCAAAAGCTTCAGTTAAATGGTGCTATAAAAACTATATTTTGTTTTACCACATCTTGATAACAACACATTCTATTTTTTGTACTGGAAGAACGCAATCTCCCTGACACCTCCTTTAAAATTACTCTACCAGAAGAGTCTACCTCTTGTCTTACCATGACACAACTTCCATGGCAACTAAAAACACCCTTCATGCTTATTTTAGAGAAGCCAGGAGACTCATAAAGGAAACTAGAGTAGAGGGAATATCTTCCCTCATGACAAGGCTTTGTGCATCGAGCTCTAATGGGTATTTAAACAAAGACTGACTCATTTCCTCTCAATTTATTCAATCGTATTTTACTCTACTGAAATGGCAACAACGAATATTTGACATCACCTTCATTTTAACAGCAACTGATTAAGATATCACAAATACATGATTATTGTTTCACGAAAGCAGAAGCTCATACCATGCAGTTTACAAATGCCACCTAAGAGCAGCATTACTTAAGCCCTTCTGACAATAGCTTACCTCTTGCAATGCACTTTTGGTGACTCCTCACTTAGCTGTCCCTATGTATTAGTAACTGATTTGAGTTAATAACGAAAGATGCTTTTAAGAGCATTCACTATTAATTCAGTCAGAAAAGTATTCTGCTACAATAGCTTTTATCTGTATGGCATTTCTTTTTCACAAAGCTGACGTAACAGAGCCAAAGCCTTCCTGGTAGCTGTACTTTTCTATTCTTACCAATTCTTATTTTTGAGAATTCAAAACACAAAGATTTCTGTCATCAATGCTGGATTACTACATCTGTGATCTTTAAGTGTTAGTGAGCTCCGAAATATCCAAGAGAACTATCCAAAGCTAACTGAATAGCACAATGCAGATATTTGACAGCAATCAGAAGACCGAAGCCTGAACAGACAGTGCAATAAAAGCCAAATGCTGCAAAGGGTTATTGTAGCTTGAATAACATTCTGTGAAAACTACAAATTGAATATTGAATAATATAAAGCAAACTGAGGATTCAGAGAAAAAAACCCAAATCTAAAAATTAAATTCAAGGCATAAGCTATTTCTTGGGCAGGAAAAGAACATAGCTCTGTATATTGAGCCATACCCAGCCAGAAGTATCTTTTATCAGTGGGACAACATTAGGGATTACTCAAGCAATACTTAATTGAAATATTAGAGGAAGAAGGGAAAAATTAATTCTCTATTTTATTACTTAGCAGCTTGGTTTTGGGGGTGTTTTTGTTTGGTTGGGTTTTTTTTTTACTTTAAAGAAGTGAAAGCAAATCAAAACCCTACAACTTGAGAAACTGAGGAACATGAAAGCTAGAAAATTTGCTTAAGATACCATTTGGAGGCAGTATAAACCAGTGAAAACCTCTGAAGTCCGAACCTCAGTTCTCTGAATTTACTCACATTAACATATTTAAAAGCAGCGCACTAATATATCACTCTGCAATCAACACTTATTTTAAGGATTTTCTTTCATTTTATGTTTTGCTTTGCTCTGGAACCCAGCATCTCAAAGTTTCCCTTGCTCTGTCAATACAGAAGTTTTTTGCCAAAACAACGTTGCAAACCACTTCTTTTAATACATATTCTATATTTTATTTCTTTGCTCCTCAGTTAATAGCAGAGTATTTATCCCATTATTTCCTATCTCACAATATCCAAAACCTTAAATAGTGAGTACCGAAGTCTATGACATACCTTAAGCTTAATATATGCAAAGTAAATACACACAACCTTAATGTGGGGTAGAAACAGCAACACCTCAGGGCAGAATTTTGTTCAAGAGAAAAGGGGAAAATCTGCTAATACTTATGAAACAAACCCCCTCAAGGAATTTCAGTTGAGACAAAAGAATCCCTAACCAGCAATAAAATTAAAATTTGGTGATGATGGCTAGACGCCAAGAGTTGCAATGTTCCTGCAATAGGCGGTGCCTCTCCCTTGCTGGCTCCAAGATCAAAGCTCAGAGACCTGGAAGCCTCTGACTTGGAAAACAGAAAGACAACACTAAGACCGTTGGTTTATTATGTCCCCTTGAAAGACTGAATGTTTTGGCTTTCAGCAAATTTCCACAAGCACACAAAACTTCTGATTTGGAAAAGATAACATCCAGCCTCTTTTCATGACTAGTACTGTTGTACAGTGCTACAAAGGTATCTTTAACTATCCCTATTCATCCCTGTACCAGCTTTCATTCTTTCATTCATATAGATCTTCAAGTTCCACCAGAATCATGGTAAACAGGCATGCTCTTCCCCAAGATCTACAAGCAAAAATAAGTTTTTAACTATGAATGAATTATAATAGCATTCCTATACCCTCTGTTACTGTCACAATGTAATTAAATTGAGATATTACAGCTGAAAATATATTCTCCTTTCAAGTGAAGAGCAACTATGTACTTAATATTGTTGCTGGATTAGACCTGTTCGTTTCATAATGCTGGAAGAAGCCAAAGCTGTGTAAATTTTGTAATGACAAGTTCCCTATTCTGAAATGAAACAAACTAATTTGAACTATGTCTACTTCATAAAAGGACAATTCTTTATAATCTTCCCTCAGTTGCTGTTAAACAGCACATTAAATATTTGTTGTATAAGGACAAGCAGTCTTTCCACAGAACAGCTGGCACTCCATCAAATAGAAGAAGAGTTCAGAAACAGTACTCACGTCTTCTGCTTTGCACATGGGGATTATTGATTATGGTAGTCTTGAGACAGAACAGCAGGCACCAAGAGCTAGGTTGTCAGGAAGAAAGTTAGGAAGTGCCATATCATTTCTCAATATCCGTCCGTTCAGTTTTACCTTGAATTAAAGCATGTCATACTGGTAAGTCACCTCTAACAAGCAGAGCACGTTCTTGGAGTGTTAGCTTCACATTTGAGACTTCAAGAAGGTAGAGCATATCTTTGAATTGTTACTCAACTGAAAAGTGCAGTAACTGCCATCATCTGAAAAACCAGGGAAGGGTGTTTCAAAATTACTGTTTTAAATATCAAAATGCCCCATTTTGCAGCAAAGGCATATGAAAATCTGTTTCTACTACAAATTTAAGTTCTGGCACTCAACTGCTGCCAGTTTATGATCCCAACTTGTAATGCATTTACAAACTCTCTATTCCTACAGAGACTTTGTAAGGGAAAAAAAACTTCCTTGCTAGAACACTATAAATACAAAATAGGCTTTTATTACCGTAAACTTGGACTACCTTTTAATGTCAAACAGTCATAAGACTTTGTATGCCAAACATTTGTTTCTGCTCACTGGAAGTATCAATGCTACAAGCAGTCTGGCTAGCATGGGTTTTTTTTCCTGTGTTTAAGTCTCTGTAACAGTACCATCTACCCTCATCTGACCAACCTGCGTCTCAAGCACTTTTGCGTGTCTAGAAGTTAGACAAGGTATTATGCAGCTTCCTGTCTAAATTCCCATTTTATAACTGAATAAGAAGTGTTTCAAGTAGAACACACACCAATGCTGCTGCCCAGAGTCATCAAAAATACTGTTTTTAGGAAAAGAAACTATATACGTGAAGGCCATCATCTGCCTTAACCACCCAATGACTCAGTATCTAAAAATCATGGTTGCCTAGCAGAAGCCCTATATCCCCGTGTTGTCCAAGCAGACCTCGTTAAAGTCTACAAAGTCAAGTCACTCCAAATGGGATACAAGCATCCTGTAGCTGGAAGCAAGCTCTCCTGATACTTTTTAGAGAAAACAATGTATTTCAAGCAAAGACTTTATCCAGGTATTCTGATCTAGCACTGTTCCAGCCTCTTCAAGATCACAGGCAAAAGAGTCAATGACTCTTACGACCAAAGAGCAAGGTCAGGAGCCAGTCACTTCAGATACAAAGTTTTTGATCTATGATTCTGCAAGCCTGGATGGTTAATGACTTTGTCACTTCTGTCTTGTGGGTTTGGGGAAGGAGAAAGAAAGAAAAAA
Organism: Aramus guarauna; assembly: GCA_013400195.1. Lineage (NCBI taxonomy): Eukaryota > Metazoa > Chordata > Aves > Gruiformes > Aramidae > Aramus > Aramus guarauna. The sequence continues at coordinate 101,257 of VXBL01006455.1, read as the reverse complement.
AATTTACTGACACTCCTGGTAGAAAAGTTTTCACAGAAAAAAAGAAGCCCACACCAACATATTCAAATGCTTAAACGTGATCGATCCCACCCCCCACTCCTCCATTGCCAAAAGAAAATATGTATTACTAGGCTTCACTTCTTATCTCACTCAAGCTTTTTATTCACAGGGTGGGCTGGAGTACCTTGTACAGGTACTACTCTGTACTAAGCACTCTGCAAACACTTGTCATGGCTTTGGTTTTGCTTTCAATTTACTTGGGCTTCAGAGGAAATGGGGGGGTGGGGGGGTGTGGAGAGAGAGAAAAGAATCTCTCTAAAAAGATCATTAAAATTAATTAATCAAAAATAATGCGAGACATGGGGATGCGTACCAAAACTGAACAGAATCAGAAATTGTGTCAACCAAACTAAGTTTGCGTCACAGAGGACAAACCTCAGAGGAAAGTCATCAGAAGAGGAATTGAATTTCTATGATAAAGATGAGGGGTGAACATGAGAGAAAAATGAGAGGAAAGCTGTGTAAGGTTTCACTCATACAAGCAAAAAAAAAAAAAAAAAATCCATCTCTATTCTTTCCCTCTGAAAGGCTAGAAAGAATAAAATACTCCAGCTGTTAATTTTAAGACGGCTTTGCTTTCTTTTTTCTTTTTGGAACTTGAAACGTGATTTCAAACTAGTTCTTACCATTTCCTCCCCTCATTAGAGAATTCTGATCTCAACTAAAAGCACTGACACCTGGATGAACTGAACTGCTTGCCAATGTTACAGCAGGAAGAAAAGAGGAGGAGAATTCGTCAATTGCACTACTGAATATGAGTTCATTTATACAGAAAAAATGCGCATCTTATTGAATGAAAGCAATATGAAAGGAAAACGCCTCTGCAGCAGCACATCATACTAGTATTTAAACAGTTGAGTGTTCAGGATATCTTTTTTTTAAATATAAAAAGGAAAGAAATCCAATATAGCTTCTCAAGCAAAGGTTCTAGAACAGAAAGTATCAGACATCCATGTTCTTCCTAACAAGTCTGTATGTCTTCACCCTGCTGTAGACACTGCACAAACTAAAATACAAACCCATCAAGTTCAACCAGTTGAGTTTTATCGCCTCTAAATTTTAATTTCATTCTAGATCAACGAAAGAAAACTATAACATATGTGCACTTAGTAAAATACAATGGTAAAGGGAATTCCTTTATCTCAAAAGAGATCTGTCACACACACAAAGCTCTACATACTCTCAGAACTGAAATCATCCCTAGAAGTCACATATGGAACCTTGTGATCCTCTCAGAGCCAAATAAATGCTGCTATCTCTGCCATAAGGGTTGCGGACAAGCGTTTTCAAGAAACCATTTCAAGGATACTTCTCTTCAGTTGGACTAGATATCAACCTTATACATTTATTATACTCATCCTATAATTAATTGTTGCTGTCTACATATGAAAGAGTGTTTATTGTAAACTACAACATTTTTTTCTACTCAATCAATGCCGTCTGAGAAACAGAAGCCAATGCAAACACCACAAATTTGGGGAGCCAAATGAAATGTCAATCTCTGCTTAAAATCTTGAGGTTGTGTTACTTGAAGGCTGCACTTACCCCAATTGCTCTTTTTAAATTACACGCGTTAATAGATAACTGAACGACGAAAGAGCAAGTCCACTGATCCTAAGATTTCTCTTTCACAGATTGTGACTTCTCTCTCAAGAAACATTTACTCCAACAATACTTTGTAATTACAACCAGGCAAATATCTCTCTGTATCTACTACACCACAGACATAGATGTGAAGTTCACCCCACATGATGCACTATTTATAAAGAATATGAGTATTTTTTTCCTATACAGCTGTTCTTTTCCTGCTCTATCTCCAAACACTTTCTGATGGTTTATTCCCCTGCCTTTGTACCTTTTCTCCCTTTCCCCCACATCTTTTCTCCACCACGGCACTGCAAAAGAAGTAAGCGTGTGTGTTTGGTAAGCAACAAGAGAATCTTAAGCAACACATAAAAAAAAAAAAAAAAAAAAGGTGTAAAAATATCTCCTTTCCCAAGCCCCCCCAAACCAAAATTATCTAGAGAAAGCAAAACCAGAAACCAACAAGTTTAATCATAAAAACTGTTAGATTACTGAAATTAACCTTTCCTTCTCTCAATTTACCAGATTCATCCTCCATTTCACTGCAAATGCAGTGTATTAAAAAAATTGGATCACCTAACATCAATGAAATGGGGCCAGTTTATGCAAAACTATCACCAGTGGTTTTTATTTACAATAATATAGAATATACACTAATCTTTGAAAGTTCATGAAGATGTGCAGATTATGCATGGTAATCTGCATACACAAGGAGCACTGCTTCATGCCTACTATTTGGAACAAAATTCAAACTTGACCACTTTAGTCATCACCTACACTGACTGTAGAGGGAGCCTCAGTAGGTTCAAACTAGTTAGGGATACATTCATAAAGGTCGGGGGGG
>VXBL01006455.1:81912-98741 GCA_013400195.1 Aramus guarauna | reverse complement strand
GGGGGGGGGGGGGGAGAAGAGAAGACACAGTCAACCTGCTTTTCTTTATTTTTTTATTTATACAGACTTTATCAAATTTTTTTCTGGTTAACCACATATATATTTTATTTTTAAAGTATCATTTGTGTTAGTGGGAAAATTATTTCCCAGAATTTACATTTGTTTTTAAAGAGAAATTCAGGGCTCACTAATGTGTTTATCCTAACACTATTTACATAACAGCCTTGAAAATGTCAAAAGGGCTATATTTCTTTCTATTCAAATGGGATATTTGGACAGTTTGTTTCTTCAAGTTTATGCCATCTACTGTGCTTTCGGACAAAACAATATGCATGGTAACACAGTACTTCAACCACTAATGGTATGTTTCTGTTTCCGTAAAACCACAACTTAGTGCCAAAATAAGGACAGGAAGGTTCTTTATCAAGGAACTGCTGAAAGAGAATCCACATTTTTTAAAGAAAATACACTGTATTTCTAGATTTCAGTGTGCAAGGTAATGTTTCACTATTAAAAGCAGGCACAGTAATTTCCCAAACTGATGATTTGATGTCTGTAATTTAATGATTACTGTTGAAACATGACTCATTTTATTATTGATTCATTTAACACCAATATAGCAAGCAAGAAGAAACAATAGTTGAGGTCACTATGAAAAAACCCTCATGTAGCATGGATGTTGACAGTTAATAGTGAGTTGAAAAGTTACGTGTTTAAGTACAACCAGCCTATCACATCTGATTATTAAACTCAAAGAATGTCAGAGAATGCTCTGGCAGTAATACATGAAATGAGGAAGTGTCAATTTTTTTTTTTTTGCTTTCCTAACAAGAGGGAAGGAAAAAAAGAAAAAAAGACATTTTTATTGTCATAGCACTTCCAGCAAGTTGGTATTAAAAAGGAGATTTCATGCCAAAGTCGGCTGTTTAATCAGATAAAAAAGGCTTTCCTATTTCCCATTGTATAGATCAAGTTGGCTACAGGAGCCACACAGAGCTTTGAATAGCACATTTTTTCGTGAGGGCTGTATCATTTGATCATAGCAAAGCACAAAGACTGCTGGGTAATCTGAATCAGAGCTGCAGTAAAAGGGAGCCAGGCAGCCTGCTGAGGGCAAGATAACCATGTCACCCAGGTATCCCACAGCACTCCCAGTCATGGACCTAGGTGGGGGGGAGACATCACCCATCTCCATTTACACATTTGTCATGGAGGTTTTCACATGACTCCCAATTAATGCAATATGTTTTCTCCAAAGCTCATCTATAATGATTTTAGTACACGCTTGTTAAGGCCAGCCTCCCTGTACTGATGAAAATTCTCCTGATTGCTTTCAAAACATTAATTTCAAACTGCTTTGAAAGGTGATAAATAGAATTTTCTACATAGGCCTTTACAAGAGACATAGCAATTTATGAAGCCAATAAAACCCTGTCCTCTAAAGACAGAGTTTTTATTAGAGGATGGGACACATCTAGAGAGGTCTCTCTACTTGTGATGCTGTTCATAGGCTTCCCAGCAGACTGGAAGCAGCAGAGGACTGGTGGGTTAGGTCACCTGATATTCAGGATGACAGATTAACTTGTTGATAGGTTACTAGGTCAGAAGGCACCCCTGAGCAAGACCAAGTTTAGAAGCTCAGCTTTTCACCAGGTACTGTCCCTGAAACACCTCCCTGGCATTTCCAGCCTCCTAACCTTTCTACAGTAGCAAGTAGCCCTTCAAGCTTCCAATTTCTTCTGATAACTCCCCTTTCACACACTCTCATTCTGAACCAAACTTGGTTCTGGGCTATGAAGTAGGCACTGCAAAATGACCCATTCAAGCATTTTAACTCTTTTCACTGAAAACCTGTTGAAGCTGCTGACCTGAAGAAAAGTCTTCAAAGCTGCAGCCAAAAAAAGTACTAAAACATGACCATTAGTCCTAGCCCCTGAACAAACACAAACTCAAGACACTGTCTGCCACTATATCCTGAAACGCAAGCCAATTGCTTTGACATACTTCCACCAATATTGCCATTCTTTCATGCACCACCAGTACTGGTAATAACTTATAAGATCGGTACTATAGTCTCTCTGTATAAGCAAAGTATGTAGAAGCCTGTAACTACCTGGGGTTTATTCTGTATTTTTAAGTAGAAGCAACAGCACTAACTGAGGCAATTCCAATTAGCTTATTTATTTTCTGAGTCCCAGTGGGCAAGTACATAACTGGTTCTTGTAGAAGAATATGGAGCGGAATAAGAGAGAGCACTGGAAGTTTAGGGTGTTTCATTTAATAATTCTAAAAGAAAATGGTTGGAGAGGGTGTAGTGGGTGGGCTGTTGGGTTTTTTTGTTGCTTCCCCCACCCGCACCATCATCCTACTCTTGAATGTTAAGTTTGAAAAAAGTGCAGCAGGACCCTTTCTGATCTGCAGATAGGCCATATGCCCATCCATTCATAAAAGAGAATCAGGGATTCACACAGTAAAACTTATTTTTGCTTTTTCCATTCCAAGTTTCCTTTCATTTTCACACACCGAAGTGTTGTAGAGGTGGTCACGTTTCCTAAACATTCCAGAAAACTTCTACACTCCCCCTTCACTTCTCCAGAAGAATTTGCATTGCCAAGGCACCTGCAGTCCAGAGCTTTAAATCCCATACATATATATTCAGTCTGATATTAACTGCCATAATACTATTTGTAAATGCAACACTCATTCATTCAAACACTGCTGGGAACCGAATGATCTAATCTCCATGTGACTAAAAAGTCAAGAGTTTTGAGTTAGCAATTTTTCATGCACAGTTATGTCAGTTTGCCATTAAGAAAACTGTTAGTCCTTCCAGCAGCTTAATCCTAGAATCCTGGACTCGCCCAGGCTGGAAGAGACCTCAAAAGATCACCTGGTCCAACCTTTTTTGGGAAAGGGAGCCTAAATGAGATTCTCTAGCACCCTGTCCAATTGCATCTTGAAAAACTACAAGTTTAGAAAAACCTTAATGGTTAGAAATTAACGGAAGCAAAAAAAAACAAAACACCTCGGTTATAAAAGGCTACTCTGAGGATCACATAAACCTAGTCTAAAGACCAAAAGCTTTAGCAATTCAATCATACCAGTACTCTTCAATTAGTAAAACCCTTCACCTGCACAGGCATTATAGTAAGATAAGAACATTTACGATTTTGAAAAAGCATTTAGGGAATTTAACACAAGCTACACCATCAATAGCATATTTATGCTGATTAAAGAAAAAAGCTACTAATTCTTAGCACAGCTGTTACCAACATAAACCAGCAAATCTTCAAGTACAGGACCTCTGCACTTTGGTGATGGGAACTGTACCTACAACAATATTTTGCAGTTTGCTCCCTGTTAGTAGCTCATTAACAAAAACACCCATCACATATTCTCAACTCCAGTTGCGGCGCCGGAATTCAACATCCATGATATGCTTATCGTGACAGGCTACATGGGATTTTTTTTCTTTTCTGCAGAAAGACAACTGCAACTTTGATTTTCCTGTTAGGTTTTTCATCTTCCTTATATGTCGTCCATGACATCCTCCCACTTACTAGTGGGTGCTTTTCAAGTCTCCATCTTTCTTCAAAGGAAGAAAAATGTGAAGAGGTCATTTAATTCTAACCTCACCTAAACAGATATCTGCTCAATACAATTTAATACAAATGATCACTGCAGCAGTAAATCACAGGAAGAAATCAGCACCATCCTGCATTTTCTCCTGTTATTAGAAAGGCTTTCAACACACTTACAACAACATACTTAGCCTTCCCTATACGTAGAAACTACCTTTGTCAAACTAAGCCAAAGGTGAAGAACCTTCATCTGACGAGGCCAAAAAAAGCTTTACAAAAAATACCTGGGATACCACTTTAAGCTATTCACTGATAATGTAAAGTCAGATGGCCCAGAAGTCTCAGGCAACCTTTGAGTTAAGCCAATAAGCCAGCTCTAAACAGACACACAGTTATGTCAACAAAAGAAATACAGGGTATTTAAACTCAATGTTTTTATTGGCATTTTTACTGGGGCTAAATTTGGAAGTCATATCACTTTAAAAGTACAGGAAAAATGCTAAATACTTCTCTTTGACTATCAGAAAGAAAGCAGTGGAGGACAGGGTAAGAGTATCTGCAGACCAGAAAGGATCCTGCTGCACTTTCTTCAAACTCTGCTACCTGTGAAATGGAGGTGCACAGCCCAGTGATAAATGGAAGTGCTCAGAGAGCAGAAAACAGCTGACCATTTCTGAAGGCTGATGGGCAGGAAGTTTCCTGGTACAATTTGTGGGTCAAACCCTTCAAAAGAGACTGAGAAAAACATTTCACTTGCTTGGGAAAAGAACAAGACTAAGAAAGGCAAGCCAGAATTGAACAAATTATTCGGGGAGAAGAGATGTAACAGGACACTGCTAGTCTCACATTTTCAGTTTTAAAAGCACATACATTTCTCTCAGCTGAAAAGAATCACATCTGAGTGATGAAGAGTATTTTCCTCTTCATTCCTATCAGCAAACTTTTTGGGTTAGTATAGCTGAAACAGGTCCAGATAATTAAAAATGCAAGGCCTCAGTTTCCCAGACTCTGGGGGTGAATTTAAAGGTAAGCAGCAATTAGGTTTACTTTGAGAGAGAGATCTGTATCATATTAGTCATCATTATCACATAATAAACAAGTCAGTATCATGCACAGATGGTTTTTGGTTTGTTAACAAGATCTGAAGAAAACTGACAATAAAGATAAAATACACTGCAGTGAAGTCACTGTACTGAATTCATGACATCATAATTGTTGCCATGGCAACTAGCTAGTATAAAGCACAGAATACTGCCTTCACTGCAGAATCAAGGAGCACCTGTGCTGCCACAAAAGAAATGTTCTTATTCAAACACAAATCTAGTCAACATCACAGGAAATAAGATATTACTGTAAGTAAATTGCCTTTTCAACACCTCTTATTTTGTTCACCTAGTGTGAGACTTTTTAAACACTCGGTCACACATAAAGAGGTCTGATAAAGTATACATGTGACAAAAAGAGTCTAATTGAAAAAATGATGGTTTTCTTCCATAGTGTTTCTCAGTTTTTCCAGTACAGAGTAATTCTCTTTGAGCTTTCCTCTCCTATGCATATGACTGCAATTATATACAACAAACCTCTGTTCAGACACAAAACAGAGGGCAAAACCTCTGAAGGAAAAAACACAAAACAAAACATTTTCCAGTTATTTCAACAAGCCAGTCAAATTGGAACTGTCACACAGCAGCAGAACTAATTGATAAAGAACATATTCCACATTTAGAGACCAGAACTCCTTTTGTTTAAGGACTGACCCAGCAGGGCCTTCAAACACCAGTCATGCATTTTTCACACACTCACTAAATGCAATGCTTCAAATCTGCAGGGCTCTGAGAACAGCTCAAGAGTAGCTTTCTTGTAAATAAAAATGTCATCCCTTTTCCTCTAAACAGTCCTTTTTTACATGATGAATATCTGCTATTCCCAGCTCCTCACCATGCATAAATATAAAAGCTTCAGAAATTACTTTAAAAAAAAAAAGCTAAGCAGTTGACAATTTATCAGGTCACAATTAGGTTTGTGACTAACAGTTAAGTATTAAATGCACAAACGCCACACTTGATGTTGCAATCTCCAATATTTGTTGAAATAAATAAATCACTCAGTATTACAAAGGCACATGAAGGAAAACACTTGAAAATTGACTTCGTATTAACTTGCTGAATAAAAAAAGTCAGAGCTATAGGTCAGTATTACCAGACAGTGTTTCACAGTTCAACCTTAGAGCTGATAAGCACCAAAGAAATTGTTTCAAAATAGATTTTAACAAACAGACCACGCTATATAGTAAAGTATAAATTATACTTATTTGCTACCTCAGTGGTTCTTAAAAAGTAATCCATAAATTATTGCTGGACCAGAGAATGCTTCCACACAACCATATGTAATTAGTCAATCTGTCTGAACAGTTTCAGGATGCATTGATGGGGTTTTTTTCAGCTTCTAAGAAAAGAGAACTGTCCTAGTTACCAATTAAACAGCACCACATTTCTATATTGGCTTTGTGCCTTTGTTGGACACTTTCTCTGTTGCCATCCAATACACTGATTACACCAAAACCAGAGGACAGAAGTACTGAAGTAAGCTGTCTCTCCAGTGCCCGCTCTCTTTATAAAGATTGTGTAATATTCATTTGTTGAGACAAAGTAGAGAATACAAACAAACAATAAAACGAGGAGTTTTAGATACAGATGACTAGTAGACAGCTGTATCCCATATGTTTCTGTCTTCAGTGTTCTAATATTACTTCACACAACCAAGAACGATGATCACTACTTGAATGACACCATGAAAATCCCCAGTTAACTAACCTTCCACAATATGAAGTGTAGTCGGGAAACGACTAGAGCTGACAAACATTCTAAGGAAATTGTTCATTTGTTTACTTTTCAGTTGCAGGGAGAAGATTGATATGCTCAACAATCTTCCACATGCTTTTAAAAACCTAAGGAACAGCTGCTGCCTTTGGTGATAACTTGTGCGTACAAGCATATATACTAATACACCAAACACAGTTAATACAACTGCCACAAACTCAGAAAACAAAGAATTGAGTTGATAAAACCTCAAGCAACTTATGTCAGAAATGCAGAGTTCTTGACTTCTCTGCAATTCTGAGTATAAATTTCTTGAAGCATATTGTACAATTCACAGGTCTATTCGTTATGTAAATACAAGACAAATGGCAATGATATTCCCTTCTTCATTAGTAAACACATCATTTCTAGCTCTAACCCGCACAATATGAAATCACTACTTAATAAGTAATGAAAAAAATACCACTGTGCCTGCAGTTAGTTTTGCTTTTTGAAAGATTGACAGATTAACTGATCCCTTAAGCAACCAATGTGTCTTCTCTGAGTGCACACAGATGATTATGGATTATCTCAAGACTTTAAAAAGTTATATAAAAAGCTCTCTAAAAAGAACTTGTTGAATTAGGTTTTCCCCAACAGTCCTAAACCTGTTAAGTCTAACCTTCACTTATGTTAACACTAGATAAGGGAATGAGAAGATTTAAGTGGTGGCCCACCTTTGTACATGGTATTTTTTCTTGTATTATTCATTTATCAGTATTATAACAGAAGCTACAACTGAAAAATTTCTGCTAGTATCTTTAGAGGTGCCTGCAACATTTGCAAACCTGACTAGAGACACCACAATGAAACACTACCTGTCCCTCCTCTCTCCCCCAGCAAACCAAGCTGAGAAAGACTAGGGGATTTAAGATGCCAAATAACTATTCTAACTCTTTATACCTTTATTCAAACTTCCATATAGCAAATCTTTTCCACTGTTGCAGAGTTCATCATCCACAATCACAGAAAACTTAAGTGTATAAGCACTTAAATACAATCCTTTAAATTTAGCTGTTAGTTTATAAATAGTTATGTTTACTCTAGGTATTCTTAAAATGTGTCATGAAACATGCCTGGATCCATTTTCAATTTTAACTATGTTGAGAATTATATTAATGAAGTAGTTTTTCCCAACACAGGCAGGACTGAAGCACATTCTCAGGAAGTTTTAGGGGACTGAGTTTTAGTCAGTCCTTAGTATATTTGGAACAAGTCCCTTCTGCACCACTGAACTGAATCATATAAGGTGCAACCATGTTGCAACTAGGTTCCAAACCAAATTTAATCATACCATGATAAAACACAGCATTTTTCTCTCAGAACTGACAGGAGAGTCTTTACAATGCCAGTCTCCCACTGTAATGAGAAAATGAATAGTCTTAAAATAAAGTAAGCTCAAAATTTATACAGATTTCTGCAGTCCCTGTTTGTAGAATCATTCTTAAACACACTCAAGACCCTGAGTGGTTCTTAAGGAATTGAGAATCTGCTCAGTCGTGCATCTTTTCCATAAAGTAGTAACAGAGGCTTAATTTTTAACACCCACCCTCTTATCTTCCCCTTGTCTTCACAAAGTAAGATAGCAAAAGGAGCTTCCAGTTCTCTTGTTCCCTGATAGGGAACTAGCAGTTAGTAGGAAAGCCCTTGGAGCAACCCCTCGGTTGTTTTCCAGAGCTAGAAGTGTTCAGAGCAGACAAGGAACTTCATCTTTCCTGAACTCCTTTATGGTGCTCCTGAGCACTTCAGGATAGGAAAAGAACCACATACAAAACTTAATGGAGTGAGAAATAAGTGGGAAGGTGTTTTTGTTTGAAAGATAATACTAAAAATCACCATACTGGCTCAGACCAAGGAATCCACCTGATCCTCCCCCAAGAGCAGTCACCAGCAGACACCTAGGAAAGAGGGTAAAAATAGGGCAAGGAGAAGGATAGTTCCTTTGATTACATTCACAAATGTCAAGAATTTGCAGCTCAGCACTTGCCTGAGCCAGAGGTGAAGAACAACAGGTAACACACTGCTTAGCCCTTCTTTATACAACCTTGCACACAGAAAAAAAGAAAAAGCATAAGCAGCAAAGGTTAGTTTAAAACTGGATACGTGAAAAAATTTTGCAACTTCAGGAGATTTTTCTTTTTTTTTTTTTTTACAAAACTGAGTAAAACCAACCTTGGAAAACAATCAGGTTTCTAGTTCACACTTTTCCACCTGATGTGTCCTCATTTGAGAGCTATGACTAAAAGTCTGTCCTACAACTGCTGCCACTTCAACATATTTTTCTAGGGCAGTGTTTGGTAAAATTTGTTAAGCAGCAGTGCAGCCTGCCAGCTGATGGCTTCTGCCTTACTTTGGCACATCCATCCTAACTGAAGAGAAGCTACGCTAGCAGTAAAATAATAGTTGGATAAATGTTAGCAACGATGCCATTCAAACAACTTGCCATGTGAGACACTGTGGCTGATCTTAAGTCAGAAGCTACTAGACCTAGGACTAAAGAAATATACAGAAGTGTAAGTTCTCAACTGTTCTGAAACATACTCCCAAGTTCAGCTAGCTTTGTTGCCATAAGCTGTCTGAAGTAACTATATTCTGACTGAAATGGAACAGCAAGTAAAGATAATCTTATGATAAAGTCCGTTTGAGGGAAATGACTTTTAAGTCGCATGCTTCACTTGAGATACTGGAAGTACTCTTCACAATTAACATTGTGTAGTCCAGATCAGCATAAATTAAATAAAAACAGAAAAGTATCTCTGGAAAGTTCAATAAAGCCTGAGAAGTACCACGTCTTTCTAACACTGAGAACAGACACCTTCATTCAGAAACAAACACGGAACGTTACTGCTCCCTTTGCCCTCCTACCTCCAGTTTCTCCACACAATCCCAACTCATTTCTGCCAGAAGCTAGAACACAGTTTTACACAGGCTCTGCCAAAACAGACAATAGTCCAGAAAGTGACGGCCCAATATTCTTCCTGCTTATGTTCCCATTTCTTTTTGGCAGCAGCCCACCCTTAAATTGGATTAAGTGTAACATGAACTGTACCCTGAGGTATGATGACAAAGCAACTCAGACTATCCCTCACTCATAGATTTCTGTCAGAATTATCTGGGCTACTCTAGGCATCTCAGATCAGTCTTTACTAACCCAGCTAATTTTAACTGACGTGGATTAGATGGTACCCAGATGGGCAGACCCAGCAATAGATGCAGGGGAACAGGAAACTCCAACAGTAAGAAGCAGTAATGTCTTCTACTACTACAGAGTTAGAAGAAACTGTCCCCAGCCCAAGCTTTCCGGTACTTTTACAAAACATGTGTGCACACAGGCGTGTGCACATGCATTGGAGGATGGGGAACACTCCTGGAAGAGTTGGCAGGAAAGAGAGGTAGCATTTCCTGGCATATCCATATCTTTGCAGCTTTTAGAAATTAGCAAATTCTAATTATCTACTTAAACCTACATTTGAAAATTCAAATAAATGTGATAATTTTAGTACTTAAAGATCACCAGGTAAGAAACAAAATTATTAATATTTTGAAAGGCATCTTTGCAACAGGATTCCTGGAAGAAACTTGAATCTCATTTCTCATTCAGTAGACCATATTAACAAATAGTGTAGAAATGAGTGATTCATCAAACAACTGAGTCATTTCTACCTGTATTCACTGTATACTCCTCCTCCTTAGCTATATCCTAGTAGTATAAAGCTACAACTTCACACTGGTATAGTCAGGCACAAATTAGTAAGTCACATGGTATTTTTCAAATAAAACTGAATCATCAAAAGGACAGAGAGAACAAATAGCAAAAGAGCTGACTGCAAAAAGGATGGTGGCTTCCTAACAGCTATTAAAGAAATGGAGGAGGGAAAAAGAAGCAAGCTACATCTCCAGTCTGATTCAACAGGTTTTTCTATACTTATTTTTAAATCTTCAACTGTATTTACTATTTTAGTAACTTAGCTGTTCATAGCTTCCTTTTCTGAAAAGTCATGCCTGTTCATACAGTGCCAAACATGTCATATATGCTACTTCATTTCTATACAGCCAAATCTGATTTCTGGGAAGAAGAAAAAAATAAAAGGAATTATGAGCAAAAGGTTCCTTGTCACAATATCACAATTTATAGAAAAGATAAATCTGTCTCAGAGTGATCATGTTAAATGGCTGAAGCAGTTATGCTTGGGGGTTTTGTGTGTGTGTGTTTTTTTGTTTGTTTGTTTGTTTTGTTTTTGTTTTTTTTTAAGGTTGCTTTACAGTAATACCAGTCCAAAATTTAGCAGAAGTAACAGCGTCTGTAATTTCCCAAGTCCTTTTGCCAATATGTCCATTTAAGCCACAGTCCTTTTTAGAGAGGTGTCTCACTCTAAGCAGCACTAAGATAACGGGAGTCACTTAAAGGTCTCATCCACAATTTTTATTTAAGAGTTTCTGCCATGGCTACCATTAATGCAATCATACCTATGACAGCACAAACCACACCAAATTTTCAGCATCTATTGGTTTCTAAGCTAATCTTACTTAGGTGGAGTTCATCACCAGTTTCAGTGATCTACGTACAGCCTGCTGCTAGAAAAGGAGGACCAGCATAGTGCCCACGGCTATACATTCCCATTGCTCCCCTTGGGCCAGCACCATTTTAGATCAACTTGAGTTCAACTCAATCAACTGCAGTTTCCCAGTAGTTTGTGTCAATCTAAAAGCAAAGCAATACAACTAAGCTAGCCAGAATGCTTGCTGCTGCTTTTGAAAAGAGGAAGCTTTATTTCTGTTTCTTCTTTCCCCTTCCTCCACTTTCACTCACATGGTTCTACCCTCTCTTGCACTTCAAGGCCTTTGATGAGCCAATTATCAACTCACAAACCAAAGACCTAAAAATTATATGGGGCTAGTTTTCCACCAGGTTAGCAAGTTAAGCTAGAGCATGCTGGAAACCAGTAAGTGCTAGGACGGGTGCCAAATAAGTGGTAGGATCACATGGCTGAGAGCATGACTCCCCATTTATGCCAACAGGAAAGCCATCAGAGAGAATGAAATTATGAGACGACTTGGGTCAACACACGTGCTTCTTGTTCCCTTCCTTGATTGGTACTGCTATTTGTCTAATCTCATTGTAAGCCAGTTCAGAGAGCTAAACCAACAGAAAAAAAACTATTCATTATTTTTGGCAAGGCTTGTTTTCTGCCAATTTAATTCCCTGAACTAGCTCAGCAAAGGAATCAGGCAAGCATCTGCAGAGTGCAGAGAAAGGGGCAGGAACACACAGGGAGATGAGGACAGGCTAGGGCTGATTTAAATTGTCATTGAACTGCATACCCTACAGCAGATCTACATCACATTGTAGTTAGAACTGACAGTAATCTGTGCCTTTACAACAGGAGGCCTTCATTGCTGATGAGAGTACATGAACAGTACCAGCGCTGAAACATCCTAAGCAAAGTTTAACCTGGGCACAAGCTTGGGTGATTACATGTAAAAGCAGAAGAATCACAGTACTCTTACCTTCAGAAATACTACAAAACATTAGCTAATTATTCCCCCAGCAACACTCCTGTGAAAAAGTTCTCTATAATTCCCATTACACAGATTTAGCCCAGAACAGCAAAGCAAGCAAAACTGGTGACAAACTCAGTATTGGAACCCAGTAAGCCCTCCATACCAAACCAACACTTCATCATTCAACTGTGTTGTTTATTAACCCTAAACTAATTCAGTTAGCCAGTAGTAGTCTATAAAAAATTCCTTTTGCAAAGACTTTGTAATGCACTATAAAGCTCATTATTTATAATGTTAACAAGTGTGGTATTTCCTTGCTAGTTGTGAAATAAGAAACTAGGGAAAGGAAGAATACTGAGATCTTAAGTAATTATTTCCTTTTCTACAGAGAAAAATAAGCGTGCATGAAGCAGCATGAGGGTCTATTCACGCAACATAAGTTTAATGCAAAGAACTCAAGAAAGGAAAATACACCTATGTACACGTTTTTTCTCAGATCAGTAAGTGTCAAACAGTTTCAAGCAAAATACAAGCAATTACTTAATACACACTAACCAAGACCAGTATCATTCCTTAAATCTATCTCCTGCATTCTGTCCAACAAATTCCACACTTAACTTGCCCTGTATAACAATGTAGCACAATAGGAAAAGGGGTGGGAAAATTTGTCAACAAAGAAGCAAATCTCTGCAGTAGTAAACAGCCAGCACTGTAAGTCTATCCAGCAACATGAGATGGTCTCTCATTCACATACTAGCTTAAGCACCCAAACCAAGCATGTGACATTTGGGACACTCAAGTCATACTTAATTTTGTTCAACACCACCTTTTGACAATAGCTTTGTCACAGAGACAGAAAACGCGTATGCCATAAAAGAGAGTCATTTGCCAGGACTGTCACTGATTCTCTCAAGATAAAAATAATAAAGCTGTAAGTGCAAGTAGCAGAGGTTGCCTAATTGTCAGCTGTATAAAATATCAGTATCAAGATTATTGTCCTATGGGCAACAACAGTTTGAGGGGAATATAAAATGCTGGAAAAAAGAGGTAAGAAAATTAACTAAATTTGCTATAGTCTGTTTTGATTAACAGATTACAAATGCTGTAATGTTTTGAGGTCTTGAACTCCACAGAAGAAAAAACTTGAGAAAAGCAAATGAAAGCTGATTGCATGCTACAAAAAACTACTGCAAATTTGCCAGAGAATCCAGAGAGAAAACCAACATGTCTATGGAAGACAGAAAAAAATTGGATGACAGATGAAACAACAAAAAAAAGAATCTGGACAGCATGGACAAAACAATTACTCCAAAATTCTTTGCATCCTTGCACATCTGAGCATACAGAAAACAGCAAAAATGTACTACTCAATGTGCGATTTACCATTTGAAATTTGACAAAGATAATTTGACAATGGTGTTCAAATCCCATTTTTCTGGGCAATACATTATTAGCAAGAACAACACTTCACACCACATAAGAGACTCCTAACACAGAGTACATTGGTGCTTCCTAGGTTTAACGGACAGACCGAGTCGAAGGCTACCTCACTGATTCCATCATGTGAGGCAACTCCAGACATCATCAACATTACTTGCGAAGACAAGCTATCCACATTCAGCATCAAAAGTCAGTATTAACACTTATTTGCTTGAATTATTACTGCAGGCTAATCTTTGAGAAATTGTTAGTGACAGTGAATCTGAGATTTTTTTTTTCCCCTCTTGAAATGACAGAGTGGAAAGCTCAGATTCTTCCCCCTTCCTTCTAGGAAGCGAGAAGCAAGATCTAGTTCTTCTAGTTGGGAAATCACCATACTGCCACACACCTTCCCAATTCTGCTCCACATGCAGCAGCATGGCTACTGACACAGCTTAAGCCTATTTTCCAAACAGCTGTTAGATTGGTAAATTTTGAAAAAAGAAAAAAAGGAGGGGGGAAAAAAAAAAAAAGGAGGAAAATGGCAGAACCACCTTGATAACTGAGCAGAGGTACTCAGGCAGTGGCACTATTTCATAGGGAGCACAAGCCTTCTGTCCCTAATAAAATAAAAGCTGAAAGGACAGCCGAAATAGGAGAACATATTCCCCTGGTAAAAATTAGTAAGCACTGGAAGAGTAGCACAACCCTCCACTCTCACCACAGCCAGGTGAAAAAATTGGGAAGAAAAAAGTTTCTTTTACTCTCCCACTCACCACTGATAGCAAAGGTCCAAGAAGCAGCATAAAATCTGACACCCACCAATGATAAACTAACATAAAAGTCCTTACTCAAGACTGAGGAGTAATACCCACACGCTGGTCTCAGCACCTTCTAACAAATGAGGATGATGCCAGGGTTTGGGAAAAGGGGCTTCCCATTAACATGTTGCCTATGGGCTTCACTGGTAAAGACACATTTCTATCCATATCATGTTCCAGTAAAATTTTAAGCTACAACACAGGCACACAAATGTACGTTTGAGATAAATACATCTCTATTTTGATATGTAAACACCTGAATTCAGAGTTATAAAACCCAGCTCGGCCATAAGACTGCACAAGGCCACTGTCCAGTACTCCATTCTATAAAAATTACTAAAATGTCAGTGACAAAGAAATTTTGCTTGCAAGATGCAATGTACATTTTTATCATGCTGGATAAAATATCTACAGTCTCAGCAGTGGTTAAATTGCTGCTATAAAGGAAATTGTCCTCAGATAAATGGTTTCCCTATGAGAAGGTTTCAGTGCTACACCTCACCCCAGGTCAATAAATCAAATTAACTGCACCTTGTCCTCTGGCCAATGACATCATCGGCTTGACCACATCTTGTGAAGCGAGTGCAAAAACATATGCTATTTAAGGCATGAAATCATATTACTGCTTTTTGTCCAGCCAGCCTTGTGCTGTTGGTCTGTGAAACAGTCAGTCACCTGAACAGTCTCATTACCGCTTCTACAGATTTTTTTCTTCTAGTATTCAAGGCCTGTCTTCACCAAGGGTGAAGAAAAAGGATAAATAATCTGAGTCATTATTTTTGAAATCAAAATGCTTTTCATTAGCTGCAGCGTAGTATTTTGTGACAAATTAAATTTAGAAACAAACTACAAAATACACCGCCTGCATTTGTATGTGAACACTCTTTCTAGTCCTGTTTTGAAGATGCTTACATGCTAATCTGGCACAGCTACTTTGAAGAACCCTGCCGTTAGGTCCTTTTTCTCAACAGTGTGAAAACAATAGTCACTAATGAAAACCTACACAGTTTTATCTGAAACCCATCCCTGCACAATTTTTTTTTTAAATTACTGCTTCTTTCTAATAAACCAGTCCATTTGTTTTCTAAGTAGACTAATATCTGGTTTAAAACTTAATCACTCCAGACAATTTAAGAGGATTAATTTCAGTTTTCACTTGGTGCTCTTATGACACAATTACAGAAAACTTATCTTCCTTTCTAGACCCTGTACTGCCTTGTATCTTCTGTTTTGAAAGCCAAATCTAAATGAAAGGGAAAAAAAAACAACAAAAACCAAACAACCCAGAACAGTCAAAGATACAAGCAGCAACAAAAGCAACTGACACACTGCACTGTTAAACTGCAACCACACTAAGCAAAAAGAAGGTGAATAAGATTATCTTCAATGTATTCAATTCTGTTTGTGTTCAGAGGGAGGAGGAAAGCTGTTCAGATTTTGAGTGTGTCTTCTATAGCTCTCTCAGTGCCAGGAAACGTAAATTAGAAGCAACTCTCCTTTAAGGAAAAGAATCAAGGACAAAGGGACCAAAAATGCCCAAGCCTCTGAAAAGCAGATATGAAAGGAACAGCTTTACAGTCTTGAGTTGCTATAAATTAAAAATAAGCTCCTTATTTAAAAGACATGAGTGTTTGAGAATCTATGAGCAGATCTGATGCTGCTCAAAGCCCAGGAGGGTTTTGTTTTTGCTGGCAGGGGTGGAGTGGAGATGGGGGGGGGGGGGGGGGGGGGGGGTCATTTTGGTTATTAGTAAATAAATCAAGCAGCAGAGAGTGAGGCCTAGGCGCCTGCCAGAGGAGCCAGGGCCTAGCTCTCCCCCCTCCTCTCCTCACACAGCCTGGGTTTGATCTCGGGGCCCTGTGGGTTGCCAAGAAAATTTAAAAAAAGCGAGAGAGTGAGAAAGAAGAATCATATTGAACCACAAAAGCACATGGGGCGAATGTAAAATATAAACACGGCGTTGGGCTCTGAGTGGCTGTTATTAAAGGTCTGAATTACTAAACATGAGAGGCGGGGAAAGCCAGGCGGCCATTTCAATAATATAAACCTCCCCGAATTAGACATTATTCAAATGAGAAGGAAAGGGAGAGAGAGAGCGCGACGGAGAGGGACGGGACCCGCACCCCCAGTGCCAGCCCACCAGGGCTGCCGGCACCACCGCCCGCCCCTGCCTCGGCACCCAGGGCGAGGGGACGCGGGTCCGGTGGCCAGCACCCAGGGGGCCTGCTCCGGGGCCGCAGCACCCTGCTTCCCCCCAGCTCTCGGGGCTGCGGAAGCAAGAGGGCAAAGAGGGAGGAGGGCAAACACCGCCGGGGCAAATCCAGCCTTCGGGGGTGCAAATACGCGGCCTCTCCCGTCGGAGAGGGGCACGGAGAAACTCTGCCCACACACCCCCCAAGTCAACCCCACATTGCACATACCCTTTACGGGGCGGAGGGGGGGGGAGCTTTAAATAAAAAGCCAAATTACGCTCTCATCCTAACCCTCCCCGAGGCCATCCGCACCCATCCACCCCATGCCTGCAGGCCCCAGGCTCTGGGGAAATAAACCTGGCTGAGGGGAATGAGGGGGAGGGCCGGGGGGGTAATGAGAGATGAGGAAACCAAGTCTTTCTCCCTCACTCGGCCCCACTGAGGGGCCAGCACCTC
>VXBL01006455.1:0-80219 GCA_013400195.1 Aramus guarauna | reverse complement strand
GGGGGGGCGCGGGCCAGGCTGCGCCCCCCGAGCTGTGGCCGGGGGTAGCGAATGGCGCAGGGAGGGGGGACGGGGCGTCAACACCACACGCCACCACACACCCCACCCCCCGCAGTGCCAGGTTGCTCGGCGCTGGCTGAGGGGAGCTGGGCGGGAGCACGGGGGGCTTCTTGGCGGAGCGAAGGCCGCAACGGGTTAACGGCGGCGGGGCAGGCACAGGCGGCGGGGAGGAGCCGGTCCCGGCGAAAGAGGGATTTCTAGCCCTGCCTTGTGCAGCTTTCGTTAACCGTTCAGCCGACAGGCATAGCGCAAATAGTTAATCGTGGTGGTAAAAGGCAACTAGGGGACAACATCGTCGAATACAACCGTTAGGCTGAAAGGGCGTTTCGAAAAGAGCTGTATCTGCAAGCGCTCGTGTGAAAATACTTCTCGTAACTGCGTCTGCACGACAGGTACTCCCCAAGTGCCAAGCAAAATTAATCCCCTATGAATAAAAAGGAATTGCATATAGAGAAAATGAGATAACAGAACCCGCGGTTGTCCGTGGAGGAGAGTGCGTGAGTGGCGGTCTGCTTTTCCTTTAGAAAAGAGCAATTACAAGGAAGTGATTTTCCTCTGTTAAGAAACCCGCTTTACCATGCCCCTCTTTCTGGGCAGTACAGTGCTCCTGGGCTGTCTTTCTCAAACAAATATTTTTATCTTCTTCCACTTTCCACGTCAAATTTGACTAATCTGAAAGGAAGAGGGAGTCAGGCTTCATGCGTCCCTCATTAAGAGAGAGTAAATAGTAAGAGACTATGGGAACTGACAAATAAAACCAGCTTTAAATTAAAAACTTCCAAATCAGGACAAGGAATCAGCAAAACATGCACAGTGGCAAAACTTTGCTGATTCTTGACAGATTTGGCAGAGCGAAAATAAAACTTGCTTATATTCTTAATATTGCATAAATATACATTATCCCTGAGCTTTGTAAGGTACATCCATAAAAAGAAAAAGAGGAAACACAAGGTGGTATAGAATGGCCTTCATTAAAGACTCAGTCTTAACGTTTTCCAAGAGTCATTAAATTCACTGGGTCAGAGTCCAAGCCGGGTTTTCTTGTGGGGCTCAAAACCTTGTGGAATAAGAGAAACTGCATACTGTTGCTGAAGAAATTACCAGTCGTATCAGAGGCAGTCACTAGATTTTTTTTCATTGGTAGGGAAGAGCCGAGAAGGAAAGGCTGAGGGAGGGCGACAGCAGGGTTTCTCTCCAAGGGCTGAATCAGAAAGGTAATTTGGACATTTTTATTTAAAAATAAGTTCCTCTGGTAATGGGATTTTTTTTTTCATACTATAAAATAACCTCTTAATACTGCGGCAAACAGTAGAAATTGACTGCACTATGAAAAGCAAAAACCTTCCCCAAATAGGAATTCTACTCTTGCACATTCATTTCATGATATTCCATACCAGTAATTAAGCGCTTTGTCTCGTGAAGATCAGTGTTTAACTCACAGAAGTAAACATGTAAACAAAGGCATATTGTCATGCTCCTCTTCTGTTCAGCCATGATCCTCGCGGGCCAGTTAATCCAGTTTTATGGCCAGGTTATACCAGCACTGCAGCACACAGTGGCTGCACCATGACAGATAAAGGTGTAGAGAAAGGGCTGCCTAGATTAAGACTCTGCTCAGCTCTAATCCTGCCTACACTGAATATTCTCTCCCGTATCTTCCCATCTCACTCGTAGACTCTTCTCAGTCCTGCATGCTACTTCCTAGTAACCTCTTCCCTGGTAGCAGAAGCTTCTCATCAGGGAGAATTTGCTCCCATTACCACACCTGATTTAGCCTTTGCTCTTGCTCAGCTTCTGCACAGTTAGCTGGAACCCACAGCTGCCAAACAAAAGCTGTTTGAAAACAAATAGTTACTAGTTTGGGGTTTATTTTTTTGTTTGGTGGTTTTTTGGGGGTAGGGTTTTTTTTTGTTTTTTTCCCCTGGTAATTACTAATCTGCTCTGTGTTTTCTAATTGACCAACTATAAAGAGAACTTCATTCTGTGTTTGGCCGCATAGATGCTCTCCCTCTCTCTTGAAAGATTGTCTGCATCCCCTTCTCTAGTTTAGTTTGACTGCATCTCTATCTGATGCCTTCCCCAAGGTGTCATACATCCCTGTGGCTATATATCCAGGAAAGCTGGCCAAATCATTAGTGATAAATAATTTATCAGATAAATTTTACCTCTATTTCAGTTGTGAGTTATCTGCAAACAGCTTGTGATTTCTGCAAACTTAGTATTTGATGATACTTGCCAGAGTGCCTGACTGGTGTCAGGACACAAAGATGATATGAAGCTGAGTCCTACGAGAAGTTGAGCACTCTAGATTCCTTTCACAAAAGGACTTAAGTAGGAAACCGAATTGTTTGGCTGCAATCAGCAAAGCTAGGCTCACACTGTTGGTTAACAACAAGCTTACATCCTTTGCTGAAACAGAGCCCAAAGCAGTGAGCACCTTGTGGGACTCCTGTATTTCTGTTCTCAGACTGGACTTATCAGCCTTGTAGAATCACCTCTTGCAGGGATTTTGCTTTAAAAATATTTCCTGGCAGTGAAAAACAATACAGGGTTCAAAATCAACACACCTGTAAAGGGAAGAAATAGTATTTTAGGATCTTTTAAAGCTCTGCGGTATATCTGCATCTGTTTGTTTTGATTTTGATCTAGATACCTCCTAATTCCCAGAACTTTTTGGCCTGCTCTACTTGTACCTAAAGCCCCAAATTTTCTATGATGGCTATATTACCTTCTGAATTTTCAATCTCCTGCTAGAATTAATTCAGTAGTGTTTCANGTTAGAATTATTCCGTTGTGTTTTAGAGGCTTTTTTTTTTTTTTTTTTTTGAGGTGGGGAGGCAGGGGACAAAAAAAGGACAAATAAAGGACAAATCACAGTTTCTAAGCAAAAGCACATTGGGAAGGAAGTTCTCCTTTTCCCTGCACAGCTTTAGTGTATAGAGAAATTAAGAGCAAACTTAGCTGCTCCGCTCCAGTGCCACTGTGCCACTCAGATGTGAATCCCAGATGCTGCTTTTCTCGCACAATATCCCTTCTCTCTGTCATATTTTCTTCACAACAGATTTCTCTCCTCAAGGAGAGTCATGTTTGCTTCAGCTTTCCCTTTTGTCCTCCAGGTCCTGCAATGGAGGCTTCTGCCTCCAAACAGTAGTTCTTTCCCCCTTACGCTTTTATGCGTACCTCTCCAAAACTTCTCCATTCCTTTCACTTTCAGACTGCTCAGATTGTCTCATCTTTAATTAATCTTACCTTTATGGCTTTTTATGTGTCATACACACCCTTACAGAGAGACCAGCAGTCTCTCTGTTACAGTCTCTGCAATAGTTAGAGGTTACAGTCCAATTCTTTTAACGTGCTACAGGTACAAACAGCAAAAGACAGTCCATGTCTCAAAAAGCTTGCAATTAAGAGAGATGGCAGGCAAAGAACAAGGGAAAATAGCATTAGTAGCTCCTTGATTGAAGAGGAGAAGTGAAGAAAAGCAATATAAAGACCATGCCACAGTGGTCCAGTGTCACAGCAGGCGCTGGTGGGACTCGGACCTGAGCCTAGGTGCTCTGAGGCTGTGCAGGTCAGTACTTGAACCAGAAAGCTGTTTTTCCTTTCTTTCCTGTGTTGCTCTCTGCCCTCCTCCTGTTCCCCAGTGTGGAGGAGACCACCCTCGTCCCTGAGGCTTGGGACCCACTGGCACCTTCTCTTCCCAGTATTATGTTCTGCCCTCTCTTCAGAGCTCCTTCCTAGGCACTTTGTGAGTGCTGAGCACGAACAGCAGAAGAGGAATGGAGCCTGTCCACTGCATATATAGGCTGTTATTTTCCCCCAACACTCCTCTGGCTGCCTTTGACCAGCTTGCTTTCTAGCTCTGTTTCTGTCCTTCTTTTGTTGTCTCTGGATTGGAGAAAGGATGACCTCGAATCTCTTACTTCTGAGAGTTGTCACCGATCCTCTGAATCTCCCAGCTAATGAAACTGTAGCAGGAAAGTTCTACCATCTCATAATACTTTGCCCCTCTTAGGTGCAGCTAACTGCTTATTGGACACAAGAAATGGAGCACAGACAAAAAGAAACACAGTTTTCATTTTCATATTTAAAAAAAAACCTTGTAATTCAGAACCTTCACACATCCTCAGGAAGGAGAGAGGTAATCACTAAGAGGACACTTATCTTTTCAGGTGGGTTTTTCAGTCTGTTGCTCACTCTGCTGCTTTGGCTGCACTTACTTTTTCTAGCTCAAATTTTTGTATGCATTTCAGTGGTTGTCATCAATGCAGCATCCAATTTTAATAATTACGCCTTACAAATCACCAACTTAGAAGATTCAGGAAATTATCACTGTGCTTTTTTAGCAATAGTAAACTCAGGCAGAGGAATTAAGTAACTTGTCGTGAGTTGCATGTGTGGCTGGGCAGCCTAAGAAGAGGAGCCCCTGATTCTCTCTATTGTGCCTTGATTGAAAGACCCTGTTCAGCTTGTTGTCGTTCCTCTCATGGAGATCCACAAGGCTGGCTCTGTCTTTACCTGTCTCTCTCCTCTGAGAGGGACAACAATGGGGTCCTACAACTTGATTCGGATCTCTTGGGGGGTTGGATTTGCAATAGTCTGATTCAAGTTGTCACTCAAAACTGCCGCAGATCTGCTTTCAGTGGTTTTCTCTGCCTCCCCTTACTACAAGGGCACCCTGAAAAATACGTAGCATTTTTTGTTCTGAAGATGATTAACTAAGACTTGGGAAATGCTCAGCTATTACAGCAAGAGTGGCTGCTGTCTGGCAGAAACATACAGAAAGACAAACTCTGCTTTGCACCGATATGAAAAAGAAGGCTGAACTCCTTTTTTTGACCAGACATACAGCACACTTTCTGCTGTAGACCTTGGGAATGCTTTGGTGCTGCTAACATGAGGAACCAAATTGTTTTTGACCTCAGTGAAGAGGGGGCCAAGAGGGACACATCTGACACCTTTTAGCAACCACAAGGTTTTTTGTAGAATAGACATAGCCTATGAAACAAACACACAGCTGGAGTTAGGGTGCTTTTGAAAACATTGTCTTTATTCTCTACCTCCCTTTCTTCCAGGACAGGCTCTTTACTTATTCCCTCTTCAGAAGGGGACTTTTCTGGCACACAGCCTAGCCTGGCTGGAGATTAGGGATTCTCTCTGCCCCTTCATCCTTGAATATTTCCTTTTAATTTCACAGTTTAAATTCCAATTGTGTAATTACATTCTGCCTACCCCAAATTCCTCTGTAATTTCAATTGGACACGGTGTCCTTCACTCTCTGGGCTGAACTCTCGCAGTGCTGTGGGGCACAGTTAAAAGGCTGCCACGCTCCACTCTAGTCCCATTTCATGTAAATGGGGAAAGAGAATGGACCTAGATCCCTTTGAACTAAAACTGCTGCTCCATATAGGCAAGGCAGGGGTTGCTACAGAGTGACAACACAGTCTTACCCTGTGGCAATACACTGGGCATTTTTTACAATGCCTCAGTCTGGACAGATTTTTGGAGTAAAACTCTAAATCTGCCTGGAGGTATTTCTCCCCCACAACACCCTTTGATCTCAAATATAGCTGTACAGAGACCCCCAAACCACTACTTTGCTGAATTTATGTGGCCTGAGAGTACCTGCTTGCGCCATTTAACATGGCAGAAATGCCACAGTGATTTAATTTAGGTTCAGGGAGTTGTGTAGCAATGAGATGGTACACAGCACAGATGCCTAGTTTGGTAAAACGCTTTACAAAAACTGGCAAGTCCCATGCATTTTATGACCCAACCCCAATACTTCTTCCAGATTTTGCTGTGCCAGCATTATGTCTCAGACCCTACCCTGGTGGCGATCACGTGGTTTATCACAACATTCCTTTTTAAAGTGTTGGTATCTACTTTACATCAATGTGAAAATACTTCTGCTTCTCCCGCTTCCTCTTGCTTTCTACTTCCTTCCTTACTGTGGCACAGCTGCCTACTTGGTCAGTGTGCCTGCGTGCAACCCTTCAGGTATCAGAGACATTCACCTTTCGTATTTCCACCACCTTCTGCTGTGGTCTTCTGTGGAAACTGGCGATGGAGAAGGGGAAGGAGCATGTTTCTGTGAGAGAAGACTCCTGCTTTGCCTTGTCTTTTAGAATAAACTTCCTCTCTTCGTGCAAGTTCTGCAGCAGGCTCATGGAAAGAAATTGCTCACTAGGTTTAAAGTGATGTTCTATGCAGCTCAGCAAAAAGGAATTGGTTTACTATAGAAAGTGGAATTACTTGATGTTTGATCTTCAGCCACATTCTTTTCACCACGTGTACACCATTGTCAGAGGAACATGGGGCTGATACCGTAATTAGCAACAGAGTCCTTTACCCAAGTTCATTTCCCTTCACTGCAAAAGTATCCTGGGTAGTCCTCCTACCACATGACGATAAATCTTTACCTGAAGTAAACATCCAGCTCCTTGCTGGCAGTGCTGTATCTACATGGATCCTCGGACACTTTGAATTTTAATGGGATTTCTGCTTTATGTTTTCTGCAGATTTGGTCCTGCTCCCAAGGGACGTCTTTATGCCTACTCCCGTGGTAGGAGACCTGAGGCTGCTGTTTGCATCTGGCAAAGAGCAGATAGATCAGGTGAGATCAAGTCGACCATATTTCCATGTTTCCTTCGTTAGCTTACACTGTTAAAAGTGAGTAGTTGTTAGGAGGAAACAGAGCATGTAATAACTAGAGTTGGGTTTTGTTTGGCTTTGAGTTATAAATCTTGAAGGAAAGGAAAGAGCCATCATGTTCATCCCCAAGTTTGTCATACAATCAGCAAGGGGCAAGGCAGTAGTATGGGCAAGAAAATGAAACATGTGAAGGTACAAGTGCCAGCGGGGGGAAGTCACTGTTGCTTATTGTCAGTATTGGTGTGACACAGAAAGTTCAGCTAATCCTCTTAGTTACAGAGACACATGGGTGGGGGGAGATTGTTATCTCAAGCAATTTGCTGGCTCTACTCCTTTTTTCCTCCGAGTTTCTTTTCGCCTAATTGAGCAGCATTTCTTCCTGGGACTGGTTTGCAATAATCCTGGGGCCTCTGCTAGGAAAACACTGAAAAATATAGAAAAGAGAAGCAGCCTGAGTGAGGCAGCTATCAGCCTGAATTTCTTCAGAAAAGTATCAGGTTTGGCTCCAAGTGCTGAGGGTTAAAAGTAAGATAAAGATTCAAAGTGATACAGTACAGTCAGAATGAGTGATCACTCAGAAAGGTGTATCTCAGACACGAGCTGGAGGGATGGGTTATTAACAGTCATTCAGAAAATGAGAAGCTTGACGGTCTGAGGTGGAGCAGGGGGTGAGAATTCCACTGGAGTGCATCAGAAATGTGTTGATTCCACTTTCATTGCCAAAGGGGTGTATCTGCGGTAAATCTAATCAAGAGTCAAAGGTGAACAAGAACAATAATAACTAGGGAGGTTTGTTTTTATTTATCCAGGAGATAAGGATTCAACTACAGGAATAGAATGAGAAAAAGGTGCCTCTTTCTGCACAATTATTGCACCCATGTTCATTCATCATCAAGGTTTTAATATTCTATTACTGAGGTTATTTAACAGTTTCTCAGTCTCAAAACTGGTAATGTTTGTGCAGTTACTCTGCCAGTTGCCACAGGTGTCTCTTTACAAAATTATTATGAATAATTAACATGAGGTAGTCCTGAAGATGGCAGTAGCCAGGAGCCATTCTTCATTAGATTCCCAGCATTTTTTCTGGTGCTGGAGTAGGGTTGGTGTTACCAGTAGGACTACACATTTGAAAATCCTATTTCCATATGCAGGCAGAGCCTTAGTCCCTGAAGGCATGAGACAGTTTCCAGCACCGTGATGTTACATCCCAGGGAAGTAAGGGCTCTGGCTCCCAAGCCCCAGTGGTTCACCCTGGAAAAATTTGAGATAATACCATTTTCAGCTGCCTGCATTACTAAGGTGCAGGAGGTAACCCAAAGAAGAGGTGGCCAAATGAATGGTGTGTCCACTGCTAACTGTTTCAGCTCGTTGCCTGATGCACTAATGTAAATCTGACTTCAGCTGATACCAATTTACTCTGATATCCTGGACTGAGAACTACAGAAATAAGTGATTTAATTCATGATCATATCAATGTATTTTGCTGTGGTGGCTACGGCATTTATTACGTCTAGATGTGGAGGTGGGTTAACTTTTCATTTAGGGCACCTAAATCCAACAGAGACTGTGAGTCAGAACCATCAGATGAAAGAGAAAGGGCGAGACTGGACATCAGTCACAAAACAGTGGTAAAGTAAGTAATATAGTGCTTTTAAGAGAAAAGATGTTCTGCTGATGTCCTGCTAGCACAGGACAAGGAAGTAATGAGTTTGATATGCACGTCATGCCATCCAGAGGGACCTTGATAGGCTTGAGAGGTGGGCCCGTGCGAACCGCATGAAGTTCAAAAAGGCCAAGTACAAGGTCCTGCACATGGGTCAGGGCAATCCCAAGCACAGCTGGGCAGAGAATGGATTGAAAGCAGCCCTGAGGAGAAGGACTTGGGGGGGTGTTGGTGGATGAGAAGCTCAACACAACCTGGCAATGTGCACTTGCAGCCCAGAAAGCCAACCATATCCTGGNTGGTGAGGCACTGGAACAGGTTGCCCAGAGAAGCTGTGGCTGCCCCCTGCCTGGGAGTGTTCAAGGCCAGGTTGGATGGGGCTTTGGGCAACCTGGTCTAGTGGAGGGTGTCCCTGCCCATGGCAGGGGGGTTGGAACTAGATGATCTTTAAGGTCCCTTCCAACCCAGGCCATTCTGTGATTCTATGGTCATACCTAGACATCCTTTTTGATTTGGCTTAAGTTCTTCAGTCTCTCTCTAGCGTTGGTTAATCTGCGGCCTTGGAACACCTCCAAGCTCACAGGTCCAGAGGCGTGCCCTGGGTTTTGCCATGCCTGGATCTGGCCTGTGCCACACACATGATGCCTGTTGCTGGTTTCCAAACAAAGCAAACCCCAATGAATGAAACAAGACTTACGTTGTGTACCACTAGGTTTTTGGCTCGGATACTTGGAGAATGAGGGCCCCAGCATGTGCTATGTCTTGTACCTTCAGGTCACTTTGGTGTGTCTCTACTGCACACCTGCATCATAGATAATTACTGCATTTCCTTATTTCACATCCATATCATGAGAATAAATGCAGTAAGAAGTCTAATTACCAGACGCTACAGAGATGAGAGCATCTTCAGTGGGTTTTCTTTTTTTTTCTTTAAATATATTGATAAAACTTGATGAAAGCCAGAATTTGCTTTTCTAAACTATACTAATTTATGGTTAGATTGTGTGTGGGATCAGGGGCAGGAAGAAGGGAACTTGCACCTGTGCTACTTATGACCAGCGCAAAGCAGCCCTTGGACCATGAGATACAGAGGGAATGCTCCGTGATGTCTTGTCTGGGAGTCTCCAGTGCTTCAGGCGACACAAGGAGGAGTAAGGAAAGGGCAGGAATTGCTGGATTCATAGATCTGTCTCTTCCTCATGCAGGTCTGCACAGCTAGCTAGTTGCATGCAGGACTATACCACGCTCTTTAACCCTCTCAGTGAGCATTGTAGTTTGTAACACTGAAGATATATGGAAAAGTCATGTGGTTTTTAGTCACAGATATGCTTCCTGAATCCTACTCTGTACTGTCAGACTGCAGCTCTGACAGTGAGTTAGCATTCACAGTTGCAGAGACTGTGAAGAAATTAGACATTTATAAAATGCATACATAATGACTTTTAAAATTATGTTTACTTTAATAAATATTCTTGTAGTTATATTTCAGATAGATGAGTGTTAGATTTCTGTTAATCAGAAAATGAATGTCTAAAACCACTGGAAGAAAAAGCCAAAATTGCAGCTGAATATCATGAATGAAAAAACATTCACCCATCTGAATAGGACCATCAGATTTCCCAATAGCAGCTCCCTGTCTTCCCCTAATTCCCCCCTCCCTTTCCCCTCCCTCCTCAAACACATACGCATACACTATGGGAGGAATGACAGCTGTTCTTCATGGAATGACAGCCCAGGGATATTGCATCCTCCCTTAAAAAAAACCACACAAGGTACAGAATAAGGTCAGCGAAGGGAGACAAAGGGGTCTCCCAGAGATGGCAAAGGGTAATTTATTGACAGATGAGATAGACGTTACTACAGAAAAATATTAAATGGATTCTTTTCCCTTGTCTCTGGAAAGGGAAAAAAAAAAAAAAAAGTGGGAAGGGTTAGGAAGGACAGATGCCAGAAATAGAGACAAATTTCCCAGGAGAGGAAGAAGAAATCCTGAAGGAAATTAGGATCATGACACAGAAAAAAAAAAAAAAAAAAAAGATTAAAAAAAAAATCAGAGCATCCAAAAAGCTACAAAATTCTGTCCTAGAATCCTGTATGGAAACAACAAAAAAGGGCAGTGGAGAGGGAACCCCACCACTACCGGCAGCCTCGCTTCAAAGGCAGTCTGTGAGAGAAGGAAGTGCTGGTAAACCAGAGCGCCTGATTAAAAGCCAGTGTTTGAAAAGGGCTGTTGGGAAATTACAGAGCCGTGCACACACCTGACGTCAGCAGTGAGGAAGACTCTGGGAGCGCTAATCAAAGTGAGGCTGAAGGAGCATATGGAGCGTGGAAATTTTATTAAGGGCAAGAGTGAGCCAGGGTTCATATAGTGGGAGCAGCCGAGCTCAGGAGATGGGAGGAAAGCAAAAGGCCAGGTCTTCTGGTGAAATAAACTGGCGTAGTGCTGTCAGCTTTGACAGTATGTTAGTTCCCACTGCAAGGAAAGAACCCAAGTGAGAGGCTTAAATAGTGGATGTTATGAACATAGTTTCTCTGGCCTAGATTCATAACTTTCCCCAAAATAATTGTGCAGAAGAGGGCAGGAAAAGCCAGTGCACCAATGCACGCTAGTTGGGATTCTGTAGCTCCACGTTGCCCCCAGCCAAGATAGGAAGATATCAAGGACGTGTTTCTGGAGCTTGTGACATTAGAAGAGTTTATGATTTTCAACCTGTCAGGGCCAGACTTATGACAGAGGAGTCACCAAGGAAAATTTCCACAAAGATAAAAGCAGCAGAACAAAAGAAATATGAAGGAGAACAGATCTAATGTATATTCACAAACAGGGATAGATTTAAGCCAAACCATATTTTATTCTGCTCCTTGATGTAAGGACCGTGGTTTTTAGAGTGTGTAACTCAGTCCGTGTGGTAGAATAAGGGAATAGGAAGACTTCATGTGTCCACTGTAGTGTGCCACGTGCAGCATCTTTCTAATCCTGTCACTGCCTGCATAAATCTTGGCAAGACATTTCCCTCAGAGCAGGTTCTTCTGCCAGTTGTCTGCTCTGACCTAAAATGTCCCTCCCATTCCAGCAAGCACCCTGATCTTACAAGATGCTCTCTTATGAGGCACAAGTCTGTCAGAGGCATAGGGCATTGCATTGCCTTTTGTTGTCAGCCTACTACTTTCCAAACTACGGTTAAAAAGTGATGGAATTAATACCAAAACTGGGGTTTAAATGATCTAGATGGGGAGCACTCATCCCATCTCTGTGACTGCCATGCTCATGGCTGAAGGGAATAATAGCCAGTCTACACTGGATTTGAAGCTTTGATGCTCCAGTGGCATTTGCAATCTTTTGAGCCTTGGGAGAGTGAGTAGGACAAAGCAAAAAGAAAAGCTGGTGTTTTGCTGAATTTCACTGTTAAAAGCTAAAGGCGTGTTAAATGCTAAAGAAGGCTTGTACTTTCAGTGGGCAACTTAGCCTAGCTTTCAGCTAGAAGGCTGCTGCATGCTCGAGTGCAATCTGCCACACAGATCCAGAACCAATCTGATAGTTTATGAATCATTTCTCAAACAGAAGAACATAGGTAAAGCTGCCAGTTTTGCCAGGAATGTATGCCCCATCAATGTGATGGCCTGCATTTATATTTGAAACCACCTGTACTATCACAGCATNTTATTATTATCATCATCATAATCACCACCATTATCATTACCATTATCTTCCTTTTCTGTCATATTAAACCGTCTTTATCTCGATCCATGAGTTTTACTTTTTTTTTTCCTTTTCAATTCTCTCTCCCATCCCACTGTGTGTGTGGGTGAGCGAATGGCTGTGTGGGTGTTCTAGCTGCCGGCCAGGTTAAACCACGACTACCCAGATCCAAAAGATGATCTAGGTGCTGCAAAATTCAGTGCAGCATATCTACCTTTTAGGGACTTGCCCACCTACCAATCCTCCAGTTCTCTGCTAGGTACCTGGCTTCCTTATACAGTGCAGTCACTGCCCTAACACTACCACAGTGAATGGGGAATCTCTTCAGAAAATAAGTAAGAAATGCCAAAAGGTGGGTCTGCCCTTGTATATTTGAGGATTCCCACTGAGGTAGAGCCTTGCGGACTCTTTTATCTTGGAGACAGCGATTTGAGTGGCCACAGGGTAGTAACTAACACCATGCCGCCACCTCTAAAAACAGATAAATTTTCTGTCAAATCAACAAATTGATCTGACAAGCCCCATACTCACATCACTGCTAGATCTGGCTGAAGAAATGTGATGTCAGCGTGCTTCCTGAAGGCTGGAGAAGGCAAGCTGAGGGACATGTGACCACCACTTCTGGCAGCAGTCTGCAATTATACTGGATTATAATGGACGAACATGACACTGCAACAAAGCACTTCTTTCCAGCCTGTGCTCACAGCCCTGAAGTCACCTTTGATTCTTACACCAACCTTATCTGCAGACAAGACATAGCCCATAAGCAGCAGGTGACAAAAAGCAGAGAGCGCCCTTTTTCAACTCAGTAGCTCAGTGTTCAGGCCATCTCAGAAAAGTGCTTTAACTCACTGCAAGAACCTGAACCTGTGTCTGAGGAAGCGTCAGGTTCTTTCACTGTGCTGTTGGTTATTCTGGAGTGAAAGAGTTCCACATCAACTATTTCCCTTTGAATTGATTATTTAAGTATTCTTTGGGCCAGAAAGACAGAGCACAACTTTGCAGGTTAGCAGTCAGGAGCCATGACTTAGGACGGGAAAAGCCTGCAACTGATGAACGCTTAACTCTTTATATTCTCTGGAATATATTCTCTGGGAAAAGGCCTGAAACATATGTCTGCCCCTCTCAGGCAAATGCCTTAATTACCAGTTTAGAGAGTTTTTCTTGTGCTCTCTGGAGGCCAGTGAGTATTTAATTATGCCACATAGAGCTGAGTGATTGCTGAGAGAGAACGACTTTGTTAGCAAGATGAATTTAGCCTGATCTTTTGAAATTTTCTGCGGACTTCCTCTGCTGCAGTATTCATGTACAATGCTAGGCCATTTCTGGGTCTCAAATACACTGACAGATGCAATCTTTTTCTCCCAGCCTGGGTCTGTTTCGTTCATTTAATTTGTAAGTGTTTTAGGGTGAGAATATCTTGAATTGTACTGCATGCACCACATACTGCAGTAGGGTCCTGGTGCTAGTTAAGGCCTCTGGATACTAACAGAGTAACAGTAAATAACTATATCCTTAGCTATTACTAAGCCCCAAAGGATGCCGAGAAATAAAAGGTCATAAAGAGGAAATATTTGGAAGTGCTGAGCATGGATATCAGACAGAAAAGATGCTCCATAAAGGGCAGGAAGAGAGCAGTGTCTCCCTGCATCAAGGTTGGAAACGGTTCTCCGGCAGAGCTCTTCCGTAGTGTTACGACAGGCAGAGGTGGCCATGCTGTTTGTGAAGAAGGTTTGTGCTTGTAAGGATAAGCTAAAACACAAGTTTAAAACTCCTGTTCTCTGTGTGGCAGGGAAAGTGTAACAATTCTTGTGGAAAAGGGAAAAAATGAGCCGAAGGCAAACAAATCTTTCTTCCTGTTTCCCCATGTATAAAGTGGAGGTTATGTTCCCTATTAACTTCAACAACCAACACTGAAAAAATTCTTTGGCATCTTCAGATAGAAAA
This sequence comes from Aramus guarauna, assembly GCA_013400195.1. Classification (NCBI taxonomy): domain Eukaryota; kingdom Metazoa; phylum Chordata; class Aves; order Gruiformes; family Aramidae; genus Aramus; species Aramus guarauna. The sequence continues at coordinate 66,195 of VXBL01006455.1, read as the reverse complement.
AGCCTGGGTTTGAAATTCAACATTTGTACTTTTTTCTTAATTAGACTAATTTTTTTAGAACACGGGACTGACTTGTCAGAAATATTTTTGATGGCCTCTGTCTTTTTCTGGTGCTTTTGCAGTGAATAGCTATGATTATTTTTTTTTTTTGCAAAATAGAGACTATTTCACTGAAAATTTCCAGGAGAAAAATCATTTCAACTTAGCAGTAACATTAAAGCCCTTGAATTGGGCCACATTCTGCTGCCAGTGTAGTTTCGGGGACACTTGGAAAATATTTTGAACAGCAGGGAAGAACAGTGATTACCACTACACAGTCTCTCAATGGTGTGAATATTGTGGGTTATTTTCCCTTTGACTGTTTATGGCCTATTTACAGTATAATCACACCAAATCAGGTTATAACATGGCTTTATTTTTCTTTTCTTGTTTTGGTAGTGAAAACAGAATCTAGCATCATTTTTTTATTTACTGTAGCTCCCCTTAAGAGCTAAGAAGCAAGGATGATCTCTTTTCCAAGGCATTCGTAACTGAAAGAGAGACAAGGAGAGAGGTGACAAGGAAAAATAACGGGCAAGTTATTTACAATTTCTATACACTTGCAATAGCTGAATTGCTCTATTGTTGTAAACATGGCCCAAAAGTAGAATTATAGAGGGAACTTAATTGCAGGCAGAAGAGAGATTTGCCAATGAGGCGAGGGACTATTTTACAGTGTGTAAGTGTCATCAGACCAAGCTGTGGCCACATGTATGAGGTCAGTTCAGTGAAATAATATTATTATCAGCTCATCCATACCAGGCAGTGGCACTGTGTTACAGGATTAGAAGAAAACACTTAGTTGCCTGAGTTTGTAAATGGCAGCTTAAAAGGGGAACAGGTATGCCACATTATAGATCACCTGTGAGACTGTTCAAGGAAAAGTCTCACCCAAGTATCTGCTCACCAGAGAAAATCTGTCATCAGAACTAGGCAGCACTAAACCCCTGGCTTTCTAGCATCTCTTGTAGCCAGCAGGGGGGAAATCTGCTAGGCAGCACTGAGAAGGCCCAGGCATCAGTCACCTGAGAAAGCAGAAGACACAAAGTTCTGCCAGAGATCTACTGCTGGAAAGCAATGTCCCAGCTGCCTCTCCATTGAGCCTATGGGAAATCAGTATTGCTCCCCAGCGTTAAGGAGGATGCATACAGATCAACAGGACAGTGTACTAAGCTGATCCACAGGAGTTAGCAAAGGAGATGCTTTCAAAGCGATGGCTGTGTTGTCTGTTCTTTACAGTATCATACTATCTCACAGCTGGTGAAGGAGAAATGAATGTAAATGAGAAATTACATATTAGTTTACTTTATCTTCATACAATCATAGAATGGCCTGGGTTGGAAGGGACCTTAAAGACCATCTAGTTCCAACCCCCCTGCCATGGGCAGGGACACCCTCCACTAGACCAGGTTGACCAAAGCCCCATCCAACCTGGCCTTGAACACTCCCAGGCAGGGGGCAGCCACAGCTTCTCTGGGCAACCTGTTCCAGTGCCTCACCAGCCTCACAGGAAACAATTTCTTCCTAATATCTAATCTAAATCTGCCCTCCTTCAGCTTAAGGCCATTACCCCATGTTCTATCACTCCCTGCCCATGTNTAGGTAGGTCAAAGACAGAGCACCAGGTAGGCAGCACAGGTGGCCAGAAAGAGCTAAAGGGCCATTATGTCACTGTGATCACTTGCAAATTGCTGACACCTTCAGCCATCATCTTTTGTCTGGGTTTCCTGTAAATTTGAGAGATCCAAACAGACCGTGACATTTTACTGGTGTCAGAAGTGGGATATCTCTTGGACATGCTCTGTTGAGGCAATCGGTTTGGTCTGAGTGTAAAGATATTGTGTGTGCCTCTGTGTCTGTTTGTCTGTGCCATGAAAAACTAGACACTGAATGGCAACAACTGGGAGAAGAATTTGAGAAAGAGGGATGGCAAAATCCCAAGTGGGATTTGTCCTGGGTCGAGAACCACCGCATGGATGCTGATCATATTTGGCAGGAGTTTGCCAGATGGCGGGCTTCTTGTAAATTAAAGACGGGAAAAGTGAAAGATGCTACGTGCTGGCTACTAGGCAATTGTAGGGAAGTAATGGATCTGACTGATGAGTTGAAAGGGGAAAAGGTACAGATGAAAAAGAAAAATGAAAGAATACTTGGGAAGTAAAGTGTAAGCAATTAGAAATGCAAAATAGACTGCCTGAGTCAAAACTTCAGCCCCAGATAACTGCAGAAGCTGAAGAGCACAGGAGGAGGTTGTTGGAAGCTACTATGGTAGGCCTCATTAAAGTCTATTGTGCCATGTATGATGCTGATTGGGATGGGGATATCTAGAAATAAGCAGAGCCCTATCCCCTCCCCTCAGGGCCAGGTGACAGTGATGACCATTCCCTGCCCCCGGTCTCTTGACACCATTCAATCAAGACCCAACAACAGAGCACCCCGCAGGGGCACAAAACATGCCTCCCTCTACAACAACTATTGAGGGTTTACTACCCTAGAGTTAGGAGGTCTGGGGGAGAGATACCGAGCTAACCCAGGGGAAGCACCCGTGGATGGGCTAGCACGAATCTAGACAGCTGGAGCCAACCAGCTCCACCTTCCCCCAGCTGAAGCTCAATTGTTGGCATTAGGTCCAGGAATATTGTTGGATACTGCGGGGCCAAATATTACCAGTCCCTTAGGGACTTGCACTTTGTGCTGGGGCGGCATGATGCATCCCACTGACCGTTGCTGAAACCTGTGGTTTTAGTTTAATTAGAAGGACTTGCACCCATTGCCCGGGGGGCTGGACAACCCCTTCCCACAGAGCCACATCCCTGGGAGGTGATTTAGGAGCCTGTACACTTCTAACCTGTAATAAAGGGAGCTGTGGGGGTGTGGAAATTTTGAGCTTTAGCTGTTAAGACAGGTTTAAATGGTATTACTTTCCAAGTCCTTTAATGTATGCTAGCAGGTTTACCACTATATGCCCCACAGGATAAAAACCAGGGAAGAACGTCAGCTCTAGTAAATGTAAAAGAGCCAGCCTGTCTCCATCCAAAAGACAAAAAAAAGGGAGAAGTTGGGAAACACCCTCAGTTACTACTGAGTGTAAGAGGTGATGGAAAATGCGTTTAGAGAAGGGGCTCTCTCTGAGTCAGTTCAATGGGCTGCCAACTCCCCTTCTGCAGCAGCTGGACAGGTTTCCCTCATTCATTTCTCACGATAGCCCTCTGGGACCTGTGTCAGGAAACAGGGTGACACCATATGGTTTAAAAGGATAACGACTAGGGAGCCAGAGAATGCAAGGGCTGTGAGCTCAGGGGTATACCCAAATTTATCATCACTAAACCTACACCACCAATAGCGTGGGGGCCGGGTTCAGTGGCAGTGCTGGTGGCTGCTATTCCTGCTGTTGAGGATCCAGTCCTCAGACGATGGTCGCAGTTAATGATCACTACCTTACAACATTCCTCATTGACACAGGTGCCCAAATATCGATGGTATGTAAGGACACTTACAAAGGATGGCCTCTGCTTAGCAAGCAGTGAGTTTCTGTTGTAGGTGTTAATGGGAAAATCACTAAGCACCCACTTGTCAGGGCTAAATTAATTGTGTCTAATGGTCAGACAGTCCGCCTGACCTTACTTTTAGGTTCCCCCAATATATTGGGTATGAATATATCGAAGTGTCAGTTGTGGGTGGACTCGTGGGGAAAACGGGAAATAGGGACACCACCCTCTTTGCCCCACTGTTTAACTCCTATGAATGCATCCCTGACAATCTATTGCAGCTACTCCTTTACTCCATAGGAAGCTAGTTAATATTCCACAATACAAATTACCTTCTGATGCTATTTGTCCTGTTACTGAATTGATAAAGGAGCTGGAAGAACAGGGAATCATTGTCGCATCTCATTTCTCCTACAGTTCTCCTCTATAACCAGTAAAGAAATGAAACAGCAAGTGGCAACTAACAGGAGATTACAAGAGCCACTGAACTACTCACTGCAGCTGTTCCTAGTATAAATGGTATGGTCAATTTTCTTAATGAACATCAGCAGGAAGCTTTGAACACCTCAGTGTGGCACCCAGGGGATCAGGTGAGATTTCAACACCCATCACTTGGAAAATGTGAGGTCAATTTGCAGCATCTTTGAGGGAAAGGGAACTATGGATACTGGGGGAATGAAATTAATCATTACTGAGGCTTGGATATGATCCAAGGCCTAGGTCTTCTTTTTCCCTCCCTAGGAACTGTTGAACTCCTGGACAAATAAGTGAAAGCTGTCATTCGACTTGCGTACTATGGAAAGTATCCATCTAGAAAGTGCACTAAGCATTCCCTGGAACTTTGTTCACACTCTCTGTGGTAAAGTGCTCTCACTGGAGATAATGTTGACAACATCTAAAAAGTCAAGAGCCTTCATGTGTCAGACAATTCTAACCCTCGCACTGGGGCATCTGGCATTATGTCACATAAATGGTGATGCACTCTGCAAGAATCAACTCAACCCACAGAAGCTGCTAATCCACAACACTTTCAGATAGTCTTTGCTCTACTCGCGAGTATGAGCAGCCATCTCTGTTTCTAAGATAGGGATGAGGACCTAGACAGGAGTGTCGGACTATGGGTTCCTAAATCCTTTTCAGGCAGTAGAAAAACAGTCTGATTTTCATCAATGTTCAATGTCTAGTAGCCCCAGATTACTGCAATACCTTTTGAGAAATGAGTAGTGAACTTCAGTGGAAGAAAAAGCTCGCTCAGAATACAACGGAGTAGTTTTCTCAGGACTACTCTCATGCTTCTACAGCTTAAAAAAAAAAAAAAATATATATATATATAAGGGGAAGTATTGATGAAGAGTAGTTTCAACCAAGAGCTGACTTTTCTAACGTGCTCCAGGCTGAAATCTCTGAAAAGCAAAAACACTCACTTGCAAGCTATCTCTACAGCCCAGGTCAGCAGGCAGCAATTAGTTTCTCAGCAATTCACTCTTCTTTCCATCTTCCTGATGGATATTTCATCTGAGATTATGCTCTCCTCCCTCGCCTTCTCTTCACCTCTCTGCCTCTCTTTCCAATAAGGCTATGATCTGTCACAGACTCTCAATGGACAAGACCTATACATCCCATCACAACGCTGTCATAGGCAGTTACATTAGACAGGCCAGGATGAAAAGCAGTTTGGAAGGGAGAGAAGCCGTCATGCTTCAGGGCATAGACTTGAACTCTAACCAAGGAAGAGAGATGAAGGAGGGCTTTGGGCCAGGGGGGGATAAAATTTTACTCAGGGCAGGTTATTCCATAATTACCCACTTAAACTTTCTTTATGCCTTCTGAGATGCATCTGGTTCTGGCCAACATCAGAGACAGAAGGGGTGGATCACTGGTCTGATCCAGGAGGGGAGTGAGTTTCTTCATTCTTTTTGCCGGTGCACTGAGTTTATAATGTTTTCTGAAACCACAATGAAATCCCCTTCCAAGGATGACCCTTGCTCTGCCAGTGATAGCCAAAACTCCTTCCCCTAGCCCCGTCCTTCACACTTCCACAAGCAATACAGAGAGAAGCCGGTACAAAGCCAGGTCAAGATGATAAGAACAAAGCCTTGAAGACTGCTCTTAGATACCAGCTTTACTTCAACAGAGGAGGAAATTTTCAAAGAGGTGAACTCTTTCTGTCTCTCTCAGGCAGGAGTCTCCTGGGAGGAGAAGAAAACAGCTTTCATTTTAGCGAGTCATGATATTTATGGCCCTTTTATGGGTTTTGTTTGAAAATATAAAAGTAGATGGACTTAAATCTCTTTCAAAAGAGAGGAGATGGGAAGGGGAGAGACAGAGCATGTGAAGGGCACGTGGGTCTGAATCATCTGCCCAAGTTAAAAAGAAAATCAAACACCTCCTTTGTTTTAATATGGACCCCTTCCACCAGTCATGAGGATAATGTTTGACCTTTTCTTGCATAGGCCCTTTTATCCCTAATGACTTACAAATTTTGTATGTACACTACCACCAAGAACACTCGCCTTGGGTTGAACACGACAACTATTAAATTATGCAACTGCAGCACCATGCAACTGTTCAGGTGTGATTGCTCCCAGGAAGCAGACTTTCAGATCACATCTTCTGCAGAAGCGAAAGCTTTATACCATATTCCTGAGGGGCAACTGTCAGCTTCTGCTTGCTCACATGCCAGAGTCTCATGTGGGCTTTTATCCATCCTGTTTGTGGTGTCTGTTCAGCAACTGAGGTTGCACCCTTTTGAGGGCCTACTGCTTTTCATATGTGGAATCTCCTCTGACCCTTTGCCTCTAGGCAATACTTTTGATCCAATTCACAGACTAAGGAGCCCATGCCTTGCAAAATTATTGAGGGAGGGAAGTTTAAGTTGAAGAACTGGGGTTTGCATTTAGTTTTGCATGCAGTTAAGCCTGTGGTCATTTTATCTGCTCTGGGAATGAACCTTTGTAGGTTATGACAGCTACTGGGAAATTTCTATGAGCAAAATGTACAAAGCTCCCCATTAATTGGTAGTTTCATAAAGGCCACTGTGGTTTCATAAAGCTCTCCTCTCAGGCAAGGAGGGAAGAGATGTTCTGCCAAACTAATGGACGGCTTTCGACTGGATCTGAGTTCAGCACAGAGTCGTTGCAAAAATCAAATTGCTGGGATGGTCCATGAAGACGGACCACTCACACAAAGTTTAATACCAGCTGGTGTGTGCTGCATCTTTCTTTGATATGGTGCCCTGCAATAATCAAATGGAGAGATCACAAATAGGCACATCTCCAAAATTAGGCATGTTCCTGGCAGGACGTGACCTGAAGCATGAATGTCTGGCCAGTTGTAAACAGTTCTTGCCACCATGGTTATTTTCTAGTATCACCCAGAAGTCCGAAAAGACTCTTAAGATATTGAGCTCCAGATAGATTCTGTTGGTAGTTGGGTGATGCTATACAAATGATCAGTTCCTTTGAATGTTTCTGTCTTCTAACTAGTATCACCTACGTCTTCATTCGGTTTTATGCCCGCACACATGCCCTTCTGACTGGAGCCATCCTTCCTTTCATGGTTACTTGTGCAGAGTCCTTGGTAAGTTTGAGTCAGGTTTTGAGATTTATTGATCTGGCCTTGTCCATTCTGTGTTGTGTTCTTTGATTTAATTTAATGACCATAAAGCATTCAGGCATGTTGTCATGAAGGGTGCACTGGAAAAAATAAATGATTGATTGATTGATTGATTGTGTAGAGGCATTGTTCTCTCCATAGTTAACAATGAAGCTAGTTTTCCATTATACCCATTTGTGTCTTCCAGGGCATACATATCTTAACTAAAAGTAAACCAATCTGCCTGCAGGTATGAATCATATGTGGAAGCAGTTACTCTCTTGTGTAAGGATTGAATCTGTCTATTTTAAAGATACATGCAAATAAAAACCTTTGAAACACATTTCAGAGAGGAAGGTTGAAAGCACAGACAGGATGTCCCTTCTCCCGCTCTCTTAAGACAGTTCTCACATCGCCACACCTGCATAGCTTGGCACAGACATCCCAACATTCACTTTAACCTGTTGATCCTGGGAAGAACTGAATTCATGTCATTGCCTACTTTTGTAAGTCGCAAACAATATTTTTCCTTTATGTCTGTGAGTGTATGTGTGTGTGTGTGCTTGTATGTGGCTTCACACCCTGTGGCAGGGGAACAGCACTCACAGGAAAACACTTGACATCATAGAAGCTACTGAATGGTTGTAACAGAGGGATAGATGGAAGCAACATGAAATAGCTCAGCTCCTGAATGCGTTGAAATGTACCAAAGAACAAAAGGCAGTCAAGGAGGAAAAAAAAAAAAAGATAGGATTCTTCCATGTCCAAAAAAATTCTTTTCCTAGGGGTAGCCAAAACGACAGGGTGTTCATTGAAGTAGATTATGCTGGTATTGCCAATACACAACCTAAATACATGTACTTTGAACCCCTCTCCGTTTTTTACAGGAAGAACAATGGAACAAATTTTTATTGGCATTTAAATTATTACTCCTGGGCAAATAAGTTAGCACCTTGGTGAGATGACTGGGACAGTTCACACACCGTTTAGAGCTATGCTCCCAACTCTCTAGAGAACTGTATTTGTTACACATAGTTCCAATTTTGGAAGTTTTCTTTACAATTGTAACAGCCAGAGATTTAACCCACTTTGATTTTTCTAAATGACAAGGGAAATTCCAGAGAATAGGTAGGTAGCTCTCAAATAAATTTTGCTGGAGTACATGAAGATGCAGTGTCTGTTTCCAAGCCCTAGACTATGTTAATCACATGCTTTCTGCATCTCTGTTGGATTGTCTATAAATTTAGGAAGGTCATGGATACTGTGTTTTCATGTTATAATGTCTATACTGAATGTATTCTGGCTAAACCCTTTAAGGAAAGGCAGGCAATGCAACATAACCATCCCCGAGTAAAACTTTTTGTCTCATAATTCACCTCGCTCTCCACTACAGCTAATGCGTAAGCATTTCTCAAGGAGCTGTTAAAGAAGGAGATAGTGCTAAACTGCTTTTAAAATTATCCAGTCTAAACTAGTGCTGCATGCAATAACTCAAATTGCCCTGAAAATCCTAGGTGAGGGGAAATGGACCATGGCCCCACACCTATCAGTATTATGACACAGAATGCAGCTGTTACACTAGGAATAACTTATTTTAGCACATTTCCGCTTTCTTCCAAACTTGCTTTTTCCACACTGAATTCACAGTCTAGCACAGATATCATTTAATCATCTATGTCCTATGACTGTCTCTCACCCTTTCAATTTCTCACAGTCCCTTCACATTTCTCACAAACCTGTAATTTCTGTAAATCCCACCAACTCCTTCCTTCCCACAGAGGTTGCCCCATTACCTTTCCCCAGATTTTTATACATCTAAACAAATTAATATTTTGCATTAGCCTCTTCAGCTTACATATGTATCTCACTGTCTCCATCCAATGTAGGTCCCCTTCTTAATTTGCCTATTGTCTTCAGATCTCTTTTTAAACACTTCGTATCTCCTAGGTCTCCAGCTTTCATCACTTTCTTTCTTCTTACTTCACTCAGACCAACATCAAATGGGTTTCTCTCTCATGTATCCCTCCTTAACTTCTTTGCTTCCCACATACCCTGAGTTTCTACATTGTTCAAAGGATATTAAGGAAACAGAGTCATAGAAATGAGAGGCTGGCTGTGAAAAAAATGCAGAAGGACTTAATGAGACTGAGAGACTGAGCACTAAGATGGCAGATGAAATTCAAGGCTAATAAATGTCAAGTATTACACATAAGAAAACTCAACATAAAATGATGACCATTGCCATCCAGCAACAAGATTTTGTGGATATAATAAGTGGTTCCATGAAAATGTCACCTTGGTGCTCGGCAACAGCCAAAAAAGCATGCGAACTGTTAGGAGTTAAGGAGGGAAGAAAGAACAGAAAAAAGAAGGTCATTATGCCACAGGATAAATCCCTGCCACACCTGGACCCTGAATACTGTGTGAGGATTTGGTCCCTCATCTCAAACATGATAATGTAGAACTGGAAAGAATTCGGAGAAGAACAGCCAGGATAATCAGAGACATGGAGCAGCTCCCATATGAGTAACTCAGCTTAAAAAGAGAGAGCTAAGGATGGGACATAGCTGTAGAGGGGGGTAAAATCTTGTGGGGCACATAGATACTAACTAGAGATTATCTTGGCATTAAAGGAGGCTCATGGGCAGCGTGTTCAGAACAGAATAAAAGGAGGTGGCTTAGCATTCAGTGCAGAGTAAGTTGTGGGACTTCTTGCCACAAGAGATCACGGAGGCTAGCGGGTACAAGGCTATAATGGCTATAACTCAAAAATGACTAGGCACCTCCATAGAAGGAAAATCTATCAAGGGCTATTAAACACAAAAATATCCCATCTGGCTCAGGAAGTCCTTGAGTTGCAAATGATTAGAAGCTGGAAGATCTTGCTGGGGAAATATCACTTATATCACTGCTTTTATATTCTTCCCTAGGTATTCACTGTTGTTCTCTGTCAGAGACAGGATATTGAGCCAGATGGACCTTTGGTCTGACCCCATAGAGCCTTTCTGATGCTCCTGTGTTTATATTCTTAACTGACTGTATAGATGCTCCTTGCACTTTCACCTTCCACTATACAATGCCAAAAAAAACCCCTCCTGCCTACAGCAGCAAACTGAGGCTGAGCAAAAATATCAGTCCCAGCACATCTTTGCTGCAAAATCCTTCCTAGACAAATTTGGGTACTTACCTACTCTTTTAATCTTGTGTCAGAGCAGTGTCATTGCTGAAAAACCATCCGCTCTGTAGCTCTGGTCACCTCAAACAATCTGTGCAGACCTCTCCCCTTTCACCGACTCCCTATCTCCTTCTAAATTCTCATCTTAAAACCTGACTTTCTAGCCTGCCTTCAACCTCTCCATTTCTGTCTCTCCTGGTTATTGGTCTTATGACTGAATGCTTTAATATTTTCACCATGCAAGGTCTTTATGTCACTGTTTCATGTAATTTATACCTGTGAGCTGGAGCCTTTCCCATCTCGCTTGCAAGCACAGGCCATACGCTGAATGGAGTCCAAAATGATCCCCACCCCCTTATTGCTTTGGGGGTTTGGCTTTATTAACAAGGATATAAGCAATAAGAAAATAAAGTTCAGCTATTTCTAAGGCTTCTCCCTCATGACTGCTCAGCCAGCATCTTAGATGGCCTCTCCCCAGCAAACCATTTTTATCTCCCTTTTACACAAGTGAACTAATAAGCCACCTACCTCAGTGAGTCAGCAGAACCCACTTAACCCTTTCCCAGAAGGGTCAAAACTCGCTATCAGGATGGTTTGGCTTAGGCTTCTTTTACAACCATATTCTGCCCCTCGGTCTTGAATAATTTATTTGTGCGGCAGACCTAGATTACTGTTTAAATCAAAATGCTACCCAAACAAAGGCTGCGCTGTACAGTGCAAAATGAAACCAATTACTACATCATACATTGCTCATCTTTTATAGTGTAAGATGCCCCCTACAGTACTGCAGAGGACAGACATTTCTGTTGAAAACAGCAGCCAGCCATAGGAAGCCGGAGAGAGATTTTTCAAAGGGAAACAGCCTTTGATAAAAAAGTAAATTCAGTGCCAGAAGGTATTGTGCACTTCCACTTTGATCCATCAAAAGTTAAGACCTTTTCTAGACTGAAATTACAGCAAGTTCCAAATATGCATATACAGAGTTGTTTTCCACAGAGCAACTTTACCAGGGGTGAGGAAGAGAGGAAAATGCCTATCCTAACACACATTGCAGAAATTCAATATAAAATCTCAGAATGTGGATCAAAACCTGGAATTCCACTTCTTAAAAAAAATACAACTCACAGAAGTATGCAGAAATAAGGGAGGTATTGCAATATATATTATATTGTAGTAGAAGTGCATTATAAGTCTTATAGCATGTCTAGATGCCTGAAACATTAACACGACCATGTTCCTTATGTACTTCAAAAATGTAATCTGAGTTTACTCAAAAAAACCCCCAAAACAACCCAGAGCCCCACACAAGTAAAATATGTTATTTCTCTTATTTTTCTACCCCTGTTATTGTTCAATCACCTGATTTTGAGACTTCATTCACCTGACAATAAGTAGCTATCATTTACCCTAGTCCTGGCTGTCAGAAAGAGTCATCTTTATCTTCGGAGAAGCAGGGATAATGTCTAATCAGTGAGTAATAGTTGAGAGAAATGATTCTAAGTTTAGGAAAATTGGCAGCTGCATTTTGTTATCAGTAACCATTTAGATAGCATTGCTGATGTGTGTGGCGTCATACAGACAAGGACAAAGACCAGGCCTTTGCCCTGTGGAGCTTACTGTCTATATAACATAATTAAAATAGGGAGAGGTACTAGCATAATAGTAATAGTGAGCTCTAAGCATCGCAGTGGGACAGAGAAGATATGACAAAAAGAAAGACAAAACTGCCTGTGTGAGAGCAATACTGCATCATCCCTCCATTGTTTTATGCTCAGCTCTGCAGAGGGTTTTGTTGTTTCAAAATACAGTCTGTACAGAAGAGGGAACAGATAATTCCAGAGTAGAAATCAGGAGAAACTGGTCTAGGTGTTTATAAGAGAGAGGTGGAGGATATTGACTGGTGGCAAAGAGTTGGTCGCTCTGATGCATCAAAGACACAGCGTCATACAAGTTACACAAGTGATGCTGTGGCAGGCCTGGAGGGTCGTGTCACACAAGCTCACGAGGCTCTGCAGGGCATGGAAAGACCCAAGGCTTTGACTTGGTGTACTCAGTTAACATGGAGACTGTGGTCCTTCCACTCACTCTGAAAAGTGGGCTCTGTAGCTCATGATACAAACAACATGTTAACTGTAACATGTCAACTAAACCTACCATCTCCTAAAAACAAGCTTCCAAGAACCACATTCAACAGACATACAATTTATGCCTTATACCGATACTTTAGTTATACATCAGTTTATTATGAGGTCAGTTTGTGTGTCACTCTCTTCTTTTAAGGTAATTATGTTGAAAACCAATACATGACAATCTGACTATAGACATAAAAGCACAGGCTTAGCTGAGCTGCGTACATAAACAGAAGTCAGTACTTCAGAAACCCAGTCTAACCTAACACTAATCCTAACCCTAACTCCATCTCTTTAACTACATCAGAACATCATTTTTAGATGGCTGTTAATATTACTTCTTGCATTTTTCCTTTCTTGACCCAAAGTTATTAGCAGGAACCAACCATACTTGAGCAGAGATGACTCCATCTAAATAGAAAACAATGGTACCACAGGAATACATTCATTACTGCATTGAACTTCAAAAAAGAAGGAGGCATCTCCTTTTTTCTATTATTTCATTTTGCTTCTGCTATGTGGTTAAGTAAAACAGTACAGGTACTCCCCTGAACTGTCTTATTTCTGTAGACAGAAAATGGAGCCTACCTGGTAATATCTTCTCAGTGGTATAAAGTAAAACTGATTAAGAGAGGGACATTTTTCAAGTTCCTAGAAAAGGCTGTTGGCTTCTTCCATTTATGATCAAAAAGATCCTAGAAAAAATATGTCCAGTCTTTAACGAGACTGGGAAATTGAAATAACCAAAATGGGATGTGATTGGTCTTTTGAATTGAGGTGCCACCATTACTTGCTTTTGCTGCTGAAACGTTGTCTGGCTCCTAATGGCTTCTAACATTGTGTTCCTACCTACATTGATCATTTAATACTAGCATCTTCTTTCTGACAAACCACAAACACTTCCAAAACTTGACCTCTTCCCTTTATCGCTTTTGATTAAGAAGAGAACTATCTGCAGGAAATGCCCTACAAACCACAAAGGATTATCAGAAATATAATGATGAGTGATTCAGTGACTCTGTGGCTTTGCTTATGTTCCTATAATCTGATCTTGGTCACTCTTCCCTTCGCCGCCGGAGCTTTGCTGTAGTTTCTTCTAGTCGGCTTCTCCAAGCAGCAATAACGGCATCATCATCCATCTCTTCTTCCTCTTCTTTACGCATGCTTCGCCTGTACTGAGAGAATTGTCTAGATGCAAATCTTTCTTCGCTTTGTTCCACTTTTGCCTCCTTCTTCCCATCCTCTTCAGACTTTGAAAAGCTCTGGGTGAACTTTCTCTTAGCTCCAAATTCTGACATGTCTGACCTGGCCTCCTCTTCACACGCCTCCACATGATGAGATCTAACTCGACTCTGTGTAGATGGTTCAGGGGATTCAGAGTCAAAGGATGGTTCAGGTGTTTGGCTGAAAACGTGCAGCTCTGGGCAATTTTGTGTGGTACTTGTTGTCTCACTGACCCTTGACCTTGTGAACTTGTACATCGTTTTGTCCTCTTTTGCAGAAGCAGAGGAAAACCTTGACATGGTTCTCAGTGAATCTCCTTTTGACTCATAGGAAGAACAGCTGTCTAGCTCTTCTCTTTGGGATCTGGAGAATCTGTAACTGGATGTTTCAGAATCCGTTTCTCTAACTTTGGATGATCTGCTATATTTCTCTCTAGCCTTCTCACTTTGATTATAATATGACGGTGGTTCTCTTTCTGCTTTCAGGCCACTGAGCCACTTCGTAATATCACTCTCTATCTCTGACTTTGGTGCACCTGTGTTTGCAGGTTGACTGGACAGATCAAAGACTGTATCAGTTCTGTCAAGCTCTGCTTGCAAGGGGCGCCTGTGGCTGTTTGTTGTACTCTCTCTGTCATCTTCTATTTCATTTTCCTCTCCCTTGGTCATCTTTTTTTTAAATAAAGTGCTGCGTTTATTGTCTCTTATCACCTTTTCAATTTGATAATCTGACATTTTCTCTCTCATTTCCATTTGCATCTCCTTTTCCTTCCTCCTGAGTTTCTTTAGGTCAACATCATCAGCAAAGAGGCTGTACAGTGGCTTGCTTGTCTGTGTTGTCTTCATGTTTGAACTAGTTCCTTCTGTCCTTGCACTTACTGAGGTATTGCAGGACAGGACAGACTGAGACTCAGCCCTATGCATGTCTTGCTGGCGAAGCTGAGAGATACCAAGAGATGAGCCACTCTGAGCACTGAGAAGAGAAACCTTATCATCATCTACTCGCCTGCCAAGGTCTCCTGACATTATGCTGGAGGCCATTGCAGATGATGGACGGGACAGCATCATGATCTCATTTTGCTTTTGAGCAATGGTTTCACTGACCACGTTAGCAATCCAGTTCTGAATGCTTGCCATGGATATTGTGTCACCTGGGCCAACTGGGAGATTGGGAAGGGGTATACTTGGCATCTGAGGCTGCACTGCCCCCATGCTGCTCCTGGTCTGTGATACAGATGAATGATTTGTCGGCATGCTCAGTGCAGAAGCTGCATCCTCGGCACCACTTGCAGAAGGTGCTGAAGACCAGAAAGCTGACAGTGGGATACTCCCACTCATCGTACTGTCTGTCTCCCAGCTGCACATGGACTGGCTTTCTTCTAAAATTTTCTTTGAACGTTCAAGGAGCTCTACACGCCTCTGCTTCTTTTTAGCTGAAGCAGAATCCTCACTTTTGGCAAACTCCACAAATTCTTCCTTGCTTTCACTGCCCACCTTCTTCTGCCGCTTCATTTTCCAAGCCTGGTAAGCAGTCAGGTTAACGTCTGACAAACTCTTCCCTTCTGTCCCCTCCCCACCTGCCTGGCTGCCATCTTCTGCTGGAGATGGCGCAGAAGATGATGATGGTTCTAAATCCTTCTTGTGAAAGCCAAACTGGATCCTCTTGACCTTCCACCTTTCTAGAGGAGTCAACTTGTCTTTGTTCTTTTGGCAGAAATTGTAAAAGGAGCTACTGTCTGAAAACACGCTTTCCTCATCCACATCCCTTTCCTTTCTTCCTGCTTCTGGGGATTGTCTCTCTCCACAATTTTTATTCTTAGAACGATACCTCTGAGCAGCTTCCTTCTCAATCTCCAGAAGCCTCTGGTTCCACATGTCCCAAGTGCTCTCTGAAGACATAGAGCCTGTGCGGCTCCTTCTCATCCTGCTAAAGCTACTGACTTCCAGCTGTTCTTTTAGAGTTCGGATCTCAAAACTGCTCACACTCTCAGCATCACTGAATTCACCTGATGGGTCAGGTCTTCCTCCCATGCTGGAATCTCCATCCTCCCTTGGTGGACCCTCCATTTGGTATTTCTCATTTCTGCACTGCCAGTCATGGATCCTCTGCTCCACATCCTCCTCATATTGTTCCCCTTCCTGATCCAGAAGCTTTGGAGATGTCCTTCCTCCATGGTTAACTCCTGGTTCCTTTGCAGGCAGGCCTTGTTTCTTTCTCCATTCTTCATACAACTGTTCTTCTTCCTCCTCACTGATAAGGGTGGAGTGTCTGGAAACCCGGCCAGTTTTTTGCACTGATGAAGAGCTCCTATGACTACTCAAGAGGCTGCTGGTGTCCTCTTCTTCTACTGTGATGGAGTGGGCTTTGGCTCCCATGACGCTTTCTGAGTCCCCAACTCCAGACAGCTGGGAGGAAATCCCTGCATGGGCAACAGGACTTTGTCTAGGAGTGACTTCTTCATCTCCAGTATGCTCCAACTCTCGTTCCTCCAACAATTGCTCATTGAGTTCTCTTAGCTGTTTCAGAAAGCCATCATTAGGGTAAATGGCACGCTTCTTTCTCAGAGTCATCAGAGCCTCCAGAATGGTCATGTGGTGGTAGATCATCAGGTAAGCAGTCACTAGCACAGCTGAGCGACTGATTCCCATTTCACTGCTGACAAGGATTTTGCCTACAGATATTAAATATAAAAGTAATTAGCTATTTCCAATAACACAGGTTGCTCTGATATGTAGCACAAAAGAATTCTCTGAATAGTGTTAAAAATTAGACACATTATTTGTTTCAGTGACTGAAATCAATACTATTTATTAGCTTTATCTTAATAAAAACCTAGATACATATGAATAAAAACCACATTCATTTCAAAAGCTGTAGGCAGGCACATTTCAAAACAGTCTAAATAATATTTGTATTTTCACCTATACACTTCATTTCCTCAAATAATCAAAAAGCTTATCATAGGTATTAGAAAGACAACTGATACAGTATTCTTGACTTGCTGGCTGACTTAGGGTAAGACATTTAAGCCTTCATGCTTCAGTTTCCCTATATGTAAAAAGGGAGATATTAGCATTAGCCTCCAGGAAAGTATTGGGAGGATAAGCAAATAATTTAAATTTTTTAGAAGGCACACTATAGGACTTAAGTACAATTTTATATTAATTAAACTATTTTTGCCACAATCGAGATCTGCTATTTTGCAAGGTATGCATAAACAGCTACATGTAGACTGGCTAGAGGCCATAGTATTATATCTCAGAGCAGGAGAATCAAGCAACTAGCAGAAGAGAGCTGATTTTGACTCTGACAAACTGATACAGCTACTTCAAACTACTGGGACCCACCGTTCTGTAAACAGTGGCTGCAAGAGCTAGAATCAAAGCTGAGGATCTGCTTTGTTTAATGGTATTTACACAGAAACCACCTCTTGCAGAAAACTAAGCTTTGGCACAGAAGAATTGTTTTTTAAAGTTACTTTTATAGCAAATTACAGTTAAAGAAACACTTCTAAAAATGAGGAGAGTGTAAATGAGGCTTTGCTAGCTTGCAAATAACTGAAATTACTGTTTCTAAATGTGTGATAAACTCCAGTTTAATCAAACTGTTTGCACTGAAACTTAATGAAGCCAGTTTAACCACCACCTTTCTGACTGCTGATATGTTACTGCAAGTATTTACCTAATGTACCTATTCCTACAATCCTGAAATGTCTTTTACGCCTTTCTTCATATCAAAAGTCTCAGTTGCCTGCCGAGTGTTTTAACAGCCAGTAAAGCCTATCTAACAGCTCACCAAAAGGGGGAGATCTCATTCCTCTGCTTTCTTTCAAGGCTCCTCTGTCTCCGTGCATCCTTTCCTGTGTCGGCTCTGGTGCTCACCGGGCCCTTTATTGAGCCAGTTCAGCTCACTAGACCCATTGAACACCTTCTCTTCCCTGTTGGGCTGTCCTTTTTTGCTGGGTCAGTGAGTTGAAGGGTCAATGAATGCCGGCAGCAGTAAGCATCTGTACTATGCCAAGGGTAGCAGTGGGAGTTATGAGGAAGAACATAGATGGGTAGAGTGTTCCTCCTTGTGTTGTTGTTGAGCTATTAAAATTGGCTCAATTTTTCTTGTGTACTAACAAAACTTCTCACTCTTCTTACTGTCACTTCTACGAGGGGGTAACTTCTGTCTCTACAAAAATTTTGTATGTTGAATACATATATGAAGAATATCAGTGATATCACTGATTGTGGTGTTCATTTTCATACTGAATTCCAGAAAGATATTTCTAACTATCCACTGAAGCTGCAGTAAAATGACCAGTACACACTGGAGGTCCACAGAATAACAGTTGCCATGGAACTGGCGTCCAGCAAATTATACAGTAGCCTGGGTGTAGACATCCAGGGGTTCAACCCAGCTGTTTGGATTGTTCTAGTAAATCAGCCTGTTCTTTTGTAGTAAGCATCCTGGCAAAACTGAAACTCACACTATACAGGAATATATCAATATATATAGTATTATATAATATCAATATAAAACAATATATTTATTGGAGCAGGGCTTCACCTCTTCGTAATAGTAGGGTACTTTCAGAGCAGCTGAGGGAGGTGGCTCGCTGCCAGTTTGAATCTGTAGACATGGGGCTTGCAGCAGGGGCTGCTGGGCTGCCTCCTCTCACTAGTTTACCCCCTCCTGTTTTGAATGAGGCATGGCACAAATGGGCAAGGACTGTTCGCTGTAACTGGATGCAGAGAATAAAGTATCTGCCTTACAAATGTGGCATCAGCTGTTTATCAGAGTAAGGCTTCACCCATTCATTCCCAAGAATGCTGAAACCACTGTAATCTTTTCCTCTTACCCCTGTAAGTGAGCAGTGCTTCGTCAAGGAACTCTGCAGCTGGGCGGAAGTATTTGGAGATATCCATATCTGGAAAATCATCCACTTCAATGCCCAGGTATTGGATATTCAGACCGTTGTAGAAACCTGGTCCTGTGTATACACCTGTACCATGAGCTGCATTCAAGACATGCGTGATCCCCAGTCTCTTCAAACGGCTTTTGTTCACTGCAACACTTCTTCAGGAAAGAAAAAAAGATGTTAGGTATCAGTGCTCCTTTTCTGGGTAGGAAAGAAACTATCTGCTGCAAGGTCTACAGAACTCCCAGTCTGTGTTACTCATCCAACATGGGGCTCCACTCAGACCTTAATGTCCTTTAAGAGGAATTTCTACAGGAATTTCTTTCTAATACTCACTGGGAAAAGAAAACAAGAAACCTGCACTCACCAGTAGAGCTGCACGCTCGATTTCTACTACAGCTTGATTTTAAACTCGTCCTGCCATCCTAGGTTTAGGCCACTTATGTCTCAATTTTTATCTCTATAATTTACACTATAACCCCTTCCAATTCTGTCCTGGTCACTTGCACAGGTCTCTCAGACAGCTGAGCCGTGGTATAGAAGTCCTAACCATTTCCACTCAATATTTGCTACAGCATTTCTTTTTAAACTCTCTTTTACATAACAAAGACTTGAGTCCCAATTTCACAGCCAAATTCCAATCAGAATAGTGTAATTTGCCTTTTCCTCTCCTAAATTGTTGAAGCATCAAAATAGCATAGAAAAGCTGCTGATTCTATTCCAGAAGTATTTGCTTTTCAGCGCACAGAGATCTTTGTGAGCATATTCTGAAAAACGCTTTGGGACTCTCTAGGGATGAAAGGCATTAGGTGCATGTAATACATGTTATGCCTTCAACGGTTCCATCTGACCCTTTGCTGCACCCTCACACAACTTGATGACAAAAGCTGACACTTACTTTTCTGCTATGAAGACATTAGGCCAGACTTCATCCACAGCATCCCTGGGGGTCTCCAGCCTGTCCTTCACAAGTGCCCTCTGCAAGTCCATCACACACGGCGTGTTAAACAAGCTGGTGTCATCAATCTTTTCCTTAACTCGGTTGTACAGGTCTTCCACCATCAGCTGCTGTGCAGACTCTAACATCCTGGGACACACTGAATCTACCTTGGCGTCTTTTGTCTTCAGTTCTGGAATAAACTGACATTGTAACTAAAAGCACGTAAAAACAATGCAGTACATGACCTGTCATTCTTTGTTCCTGGTACAAGCCTTGTGGCTTGCTTTTTTTCCCAGTAACATCACACTGTCCTGTCTGCAACATGTGCATGTACATGCTTATCTAGTAGCCTCAAGGCAGTTAGTAATGGGAAGAGCATATTGCACTGTCCTCTCAGTCCAGAGACCCACACTGGCCAAAAGGCTGGGAATTTTCCCTTCCCTTCCTCTTTTTCTTTCCCTTTTTCCTTTCCCCTTCCCTCTTTTCCCTTTTCCTTTCCTCTCTTCCCTTTTCTTTTGTTCCTCTTCTCTCTTCCCTCCTCTGCTTCTATTCTATTCTATTCTATTCTATTCTATTCTATTCTATTCTATTCTATTCTATTCTATTCTAAGGAGCAACCAGTAATCAAAGGGTGTTCACCACTGTGAACACTATTCTGCCACAGATTGAGTGCACAACTTCAAAGGCAGACACCAAACCTTTCTGTAAATTGTTATTTCTTTGTAGTTCTCACCTCTACCTCAGGTGGGGTTTTCCCATAAAGGCAAAACAAGTGCAACTCAAGTCTCTGTTACTTACGTAGTTCATTTACCCTTCCTCCTCTTACCTTCATTGATTATTTGTTTGGCAGCCACCGCAGATGACAGGTGGATTGGCTCCATGAAGATGCTCTCTGTATCAGTGTCCGATATCACTGAATACCTGCCAACCAACCAACCACACTGCCTATTAGGCAAATGCCCTCCACGGGGATCCCATCTCCAGGACTTCAGCCCTTTTCACCCATTCCAGAAGAGAACAGCAGGGAGCTGGAGCAGTGAGGATCCTCTGATGGCAGAAGGGAAGCCCCAGCTCTTCTCCTACCCCTCACCCCCACCCTGCTCTCCAGAGTGGCACTACAGGCTTCAAACATGCCTTGGTATCCAGTGTTTGCAGGACATAGATGGGTCCCACATGGAGAAGTAGCAGTGGACTGGAAGTGCAAGAGAATGGACTGGTGGAGGAGTTCTTGGGTAAAGAAGATCAGTGTCTAGTTTGAGACTGGGAGGGGAATGGATCACAAGGAATAGTCTCACAAGTAGCCCTCACTTAGACAGACAGACATAAACATTGTCCTAACTAGAATTTCTTGAATAATTCAAACCAGACTATGCTAGAAAACTTGTGGGGGTTTTCTGTTAGCTAATTGCCTACAAGCATCCTTTGAGTTATCACAAGTTGCAATGCAAGCATTAAGATAGAAGCCTGTGAACCTCTCCCTCAGTACTCAGTGCATTGGTCACTTCATAGCATAAATCTGTGGTCAGTCCCTCCACTCACATAGTGTTGTCTAACTGCAGGTCAGAAACAACTATGAAACCCACACATAACCTTTGAAGGGAGTTCTTTGACAAACAGTGTGATTTACATAAGTTTTTGTTAAGCTGAAAAGGGCTACAATCTTGAAATAGATTTCCATCTGAGTCCACCTGTAGAGGTCAAGCAAATCTTCTCTTCTTATTTAGACCATCTTAACAAAATATTTTACAGAGCTTTTTCCCTGATGCACACCCTCTACGTTTCCTTCCAAATAGATGGTACAGATCATTAGGACAAGTTTGCTGCCATCACAGAAGCTATCTGCCAATGCAGGCTTGCAGTACCTGCAACACACTGTTTTTGTTTAATTAAAGCAGGAGAGGAAGGGTGATTAATGTGCAGTCAAGGTGCAGCAAAGTTTCTGGAGAACTAAACTGCTTTAATTCTTCAGAATCAAAATGGAGGCCACAGCCATCAGAAACCACTTAATGGGCTCATCTAGGTCATTTAGTTGGGTTCCAGCACTTGTCAACTATGACTGAAAGTAATCCTCTTCTGGCTCTTCAACAGAGTTTATGAGATGAGTGAGGGGAATCTCAGTCTCATTTATAGGAGCTGACACAAATTTGTGGCTATGCCCTGCCTTCAATTCCTTTTGCTGTAAAAGTTGCCTCCAAGCTCAATAAAAAGATAACAGTTGGTAATAATCTGCTACCACAGTCTCAACACATTTTACCTGTAGCTGCCCCAAACATCCATGAAACACACAGGTGCAGAACTGCCCAAGCCCGGATGCTTCAAGGGCCTCATTCTGGTTGGGAAGGACCTTGCCATCATCATCATTGCTTTTGGCATTGACAGCAAGAAAAAAAAGAGAAGGGAAAAAAAAAAGGGGGGGGGAAGGGAATAAACTGGAGAGGTGCTTCTGTTCATTTTGAGTGATTGATGAGCAGTAGGAGAGTGATTTACCAAGTTCAATACATCATTTTACTTTATATGAGCTCAGTGAACTTCCTAAACAATTTTTAACTGCATGTAGTTAAATGAAATAAGCATTCTGTCCTCAGTTTTCTGCAGTGCCACACAGTTAATGGGAAACATTTCATAACCTCTTAGTTGTTGAGGGCCATTGGGGCAGGTTCTTTTCAAACTCAACCCCTACTCCCTGCCTTCAGCTAAAGCACCTCAAAGTGTACAGAAAGCCCTACAGAGCATTTTGCTTTAGGAAAAGAGTACAAAGGGATGTGGTTTTTCTTCTATTAGGAGAAAACACATCTAATCATGCTTGTTTTGCTTGAGGTAACTCAATTTTTGTTGTGCTGTGACAGCCTCCTGTTCAGTGCCTGAATCCTGTAGCTAAAGATGGCTGTGAACCAAGCCCAAATCCAAAGACTCTCAGTTTTTCTGGGGCTGGGAAAGGCTAATATAAACATAAAAAAATCCACAGGTTCTTATAATGGACAGAAAGATGGATCTGAATTTGGGAAGAGTTGAAATCTGGATCAGAAGTTTCAGCATGGGGGTGGACATGAGAGCATGAGACAGGGAAGAGCAACAATACCACCCCATAGCAATGCTTTCTGCAATTTATGCCCCCCCTCGTGTGCGCATACACTCTCGGTGGGATGGATTAATTAGCGCAGGAGTCCTGTCTCTGCAGTCTCTCTCCCTGCTGACATGCTAACCCCCACCTCTGGGAGGGGAGGGAAGCCCTGGGCTCCACGCTTGATCTAAGGGCCTGTGTGGAGAGGAAGTGCTGGAAAAGGAAGGAAGGCAAGCTGATCTACCATGTGCTACAGGGAGGCCATGGCAGTGCCTGCGGCAAGCGTACTCACCGGCTGGGTGATGGGCTGCGGAGATAGTGGGCCTGCACGGCTTTCACGTTCGGTCCCTCGTCCTCCTCATCGGGCACCACCTGCTCGCTGTCCGAATCTCTGCTGCTGGCCATGGCAGCTGCGAGAGGATCCACTATAAGGGGAGCACAGCAGGAGAGAGTGCCATTACAGAGGTCCATGTAGGAGGATGTCACCTGGCTGTGGGGCGGCAGTGGCAGGGGGGTACAGCAGAAGGGGCTCCCACATCTTGCTCCCACAACCCCACAAGCAGCTCTTGCCGCAGGCCAGCCACGCTGGCTCCTCTGCCAGGGTGCTTGCCATTCCCGAGGCCTCGTGCGGCTCCCTGGCTGCTGCCCAGTGAGTGCTGATGCCCTTCTTGCCTGTGAGTAAGCGTGCAGGAAGGCCAGGAAGGAAGGGGTGGCGGGGCAGAAACTCTATCCACCCCCTGGCCAGCTCAGCCCGTGCATGGTGGCTGGAAAGAGCTGTACACAGCCAGAGCTGGACTGAAAGGGGCGTTGGGGGCAAGAAACATGAGACCTTGCCTCCTCAAAATGAAACGCTCCTAAAGCTCAAGGCCGAAGGCGCTTTAAGCCTTGGGACTTTGTCCTTGTAATCCTTTGTGGGGAGTCCGCCATGCTGGTCCTGGGTGTGAGAGTGAGGGGGCCATAGCTCTGTTGGGAGCATGAAAACACAGCAGCTGATGCTTCCCAGGCCCAGCCAGAGCAACTCCTGCCTTGTTGTGCCATGACAGCTGGCGGCGGTCTGGAGGGCCCCGGCAGCCGGTCTTAGGCAGGGGGACCGCAGCCGCGTGGCACCGGTGGGGCTGAGGAGTGGCTGCCGCTCACAGGGCAGCAAGCGGCGGGGCAGCAAGAAAAGCGTACTTACCCCCTGTGTCTGGATGACTCTGCCGAGGGGTCCCTGCCAGAGGCACAGCAAAAGAGTCAAGAGGGCAGAAAACCTGGCAGGAATGGTACTAGGGGGAGAGAAATCAGCTGCCTCCTCTTCCTCGCTCTGCGGCTTCTTCATCAAGGGGCAGGACAACTGTTGGCACTAAACCTTTATCAGCTTTCTAAATATAGTGTTGTCCTGACGCTGGCTGCTAGATTGCACGGGAAAGAATTCAGTGCCTCATAGACAGCAGCTGGTCAAGCACTTAACTCCTTCCCTGCTGTGGGCTGGATTCTCTGACATTTCCTAGTTGCAGGAGGAGCCCAGAGAAGAGTTCAGACAGTGAGGCTGGAACTCAGCCTGCAGGGAGCCTCCTGGCAAATGGGATCCCACCAGGCTCAGCCTGAAAGGCTGGTATGACTTCTGATGTCCTTGGGAAACAGTGCAGGATGAGCCACTCCAAGCTTACTAGAAGCAGGCTACATGTCAAGTACCTGGACTTCTGTAAGGTCTTTGATACCATCCCCCACAACATTCTTACCTCTAAATTGGAGAGAGATGGATTTGATGGATGGACTATTCGATGGATAAGGAATTGGCTGGATGGCTGCATCCAGTTGCAGTCAATTGCTCAATGTCCAAATGGAGATCAGCAACAAGTGGGGTCCCTCAAGGTTCTGTATTGGGACCAATACTGTTCAATGTCTTCATTAATGACATAGACAGTGGGACTGAGTGCACCCTCAGCAAGTTTGTGGATGACACCAAGCCGAGTGGTGCAATTGATTTGCTAGAGGGACATGATGCCATCCAGAAAAACACTAACAAGCTTGAGGAGGGGGCCCATGTGAACCTCATCAAGTTCTACAAGGCCAAGTGCAAGGTCCTGTGCCTGAGTCAGGGCAATCTCTAGTATCAGTACAGGCTGAGGGATGAATGGATTGAGAGCAGTCCTGAGGAGAAGGACTTGGGAGTACTGGTGGATGAAAAACTTGATGTGAGCCAGCCATGTGCACTTGCAGCCCAGAAAGCCAACTGTATCCTGGGCTGCATCAGAAGCGTGACCAGCCAGGTCGAGGAAGGTGATTCTTCCCCTCTACTGTGCTCTCGTGAGACCCCCCCTGGAGTACTGTGTCCAGCTCTGGGGCCCTCAGTACAAGATATGGACCTGTTAGACTGGGTCCAGAGGAGGGCCATGAAGATGATCAGAGAGCCGGAACATTTCTCCTATGAAGACAGGCTGCAAGAGTTGGGGCTGTTCATCCTGGAGAAAAGAAGGTTCTAGGGAGATCTTATTGCAACCTTTCAGTACTTAAAAGGGATCCTAGAAGACAGACAGAGACTGTTTACCTCTAGTTACAGGACTGGGGGCAATGATTTTAAACTAAAAGGGTAGAATTCTTTACAATGAGGGTGGTGGGACAATGGAACAGGTTGTCCAGAGAAATTGTGAATGCCCCATCAGGCTGGATGGGGTTTTGAGCAACCTGATCTAGTGAAAAATGTCCCTGCTCATGGCAGGGAGGTTGGAACTAGATGATCTTCAAAGGTCCTTTCTGACCTAAACCATTCTACTATGATTGTACGATTAGCCGATTTTTGTTCTTGGAAGAGCTAGGACTGGGGTACGCTGTGTCTTCTCCCAATGCCTTTTCAAAGAGGAAACCTCCAGTTCTCATCTCTGACTTCTGAGCAAAGCTCATGGGCCAGGCTGGTCCAGGGCAGAAACAGATGAAAGCCTAAGTGCTATTTACCTGTAGTGGGGGCTCCAGTTCTGAGTCATGCAATGACATTCTACTGTTGATTCCTTTTGCAAACAAACAAGAAAGGAAGTGGGAAAGAAAACTGATTTATTTGACACCACAGATACCTTTGCTGCTGCATCATGCTGGGCAGGGCCTGCATACGCCACTTCCTTCTTACATGAGTGCTGCATCCCCACATGGGGGTGGGGCCACATCTCCCACATCATGGCAGGGAAGAGCCGTGAAATGGGCACTCAAGTCTTTGTGTGCTCATAGCCCAGGCTTGTATTAATACAGGTGCTGTGATGAGCAAGTAGGAGCAGGAGAAAGTGGTGTATTGAATCTCGGATGTCATATCAAGGGAGAAATGGATTACTGATTGCAGGTTTGAAGAGATCCTAATGGTTTCATGTACCAAATGAGGATGAATTGTGTTGATCCTATAGGTGCCTCCTCTGGGCAATGCAATTTTTAGCCACTTCTGCAATGCAGTGCCACATGGGTCCTTGTTAATTACTGCTAATTGAGGCAGGAAGTAATCTAAAGACATTTGCCTATGGACTCCCTTATTATTGGAGAACAGAGTTTTTAAAGGACCTAAATGTTGTGGGAGTGCATATATCATTGACATCCAATAAAAACTGATGCTTTTAAGTCACTGAGCTGTTTCTGAAAATCCTTTTCATGAATCTTTAGGATACAACTGCATCAAGGGATGGTGGCTAGATCTGAAAGCCCTGCCATGTCCTTGACTTAGGTATTTGAGGAACTATTCTTACAGGCACTGTTTTCAGCTTAACTCTGCAAGTTTTCTCTATTGTGGGTTTTTTACTAGCCAGTTGCTGAAGTTAAGAAAACAGACTAAACCCCGTGTATTTCTACAAGCAGTGGCATTAACAAGCCTGGTTTCCAATGGATGTGTGTCCTGCAGTCCAACGATAAATATCCCTCACAGAGCCATCAGCTCTTGCCCCCTGTGAATACTCAATACATCGTATTTCCCTATCCACCTGGCTGCACAAGAGATGAGACAGACCGTGGTTAGGTGCATTGGTTGAGCAACCACACATTCTTGGAATGGAAGACAATAATTAATGCCTAAGAGGTACCATTAATTTAGATTTTGCTCTTATCTCAGCTGATTGGGAATGCTGATTTTTATGAGAGTGAAAGGAACGTCTCATTTTTAAGATTACTATCTGTCATATTTAGTTGAAATCAGTCAAGTGGGTTTTCAAATTATTGTGGAGAAGAGAGGTTATATAAATGATAGTGAAAGTCTTATTTCTGTGAAGAGGATAATGGCAAGCTTACTAAGTTGGTACAGTGTCTTTCAGGGACTGTAACCAAGTTATTTTACTAAATACTCAAAGCTGTTATGTAGAGAACTGAGAATTAAGAGGAAGTTATGGGCAGATGGTGTACAGTGGTGGCATTTCTGTCACTACCTCTGTTCATCAAATTCAGTTAAAATATTAAAGAGGAGCAAAATCAAAAGTGTGGAAGCTAGAGAAAAGAACCTACATGACTCTGCCTGGCAGCTGTGGGACAAAGTCACAAAGATCTTAAAGTCTTTAGAGGAAGTAAAAATTTAAGAAACTCATCCTTGTGAGCTCAAAAGAGGCTGTACCAAAACAGCCTTTTTCAGCAGAAAGGTAGAAAGTATCTTTGGTACCTACGGCTGTTGTGCAAGCCACACACTGGGACAGTTGAATGGCAGGCATAAGAGCAGAAGAACCTGGCTGAGATGCATTTCACTTATATTGAGATAACCCATTAGTCATCAAATTCTCATAAATTAGATATTCTTACAGGTATTTAAAGTAAGTGGAGTTAGGCACCTCAGTTCCTTAGAGCCTGGATGTGGGCAGCTGCCTGCATTGTGAAACACTTCAATACCTTTTTAACTCTGGCCCTAGGGTCCCTTAATAAATATTTAAGATGAATGAGGCTTATCCTCCCCTAGTTACATGTCATTACATGCATGACTTCATTTGTTGTATTGTACACTCCCGGTCACTGCACCCTTCGGTTTGCCTTTTCTCTTGCTTCATGTACCTGCCTGCTACGAGAAACTGGGAAAGGCAGTTTAATTAGCAAATCAAGTTCACAACTGGAGTTCAAAAGTCTCTCTGCCCCTAGGCAGAGAGCAACAAGCGATGTGAAAGCCTACTGGTGATCTGCCTTGTCATTCTGCCTGGGAGGGGAGTGGCAGACCAGAGAAGAAGCACTTTGAAAGGCCTGAGGAAGTGAACCTGTGATGCCACTGTGAAGCAGCCCTTCAGCTAAAGCCAATTACTTACCCAGCCACCTAGAGATTACAAGGAAGAGCACCTTGAGGTGAAACAAAGGAGAGATGAGGAACCTGGCAATGAAAAGACTTTGGCTGCTCATTTTCAGTGCAAGTGAGTACTAATTTGGTTATATCCTCAAGGGTTGGGTGGAAGAAAACAGCACAATGAGTCCAAATATTCCAATGGACTTTGTGTGTTTCTTTTTTGTTTAGTAAATGTTCCTTCATGTTTATGATCAGA
This sequence comes from Aramus guarauna, assembly GCA_013400195.1. Lineage (NCBI taxonomy): Eukaryota > Metazoa > Chordata > Aves > Gruiformes > Aramidae > Aramus > Aramus guarauna. Next base: position 38,180 of record VXBL01006455.1, on the reverse strand, counting down.
GAGGTGTGTTTACAATCTCTGTGCTGAATGTCCAGACTCACAGGTATCTCCTAAAGCCACAAGACAGTGTTAGGAACAGGAAAAGAATGCTATTCTTCATGAGACTGGAAAATAGCTTTTAAAAACAGTTTTAATGGCTTCCATTAAAGACAATGTTTTTCTCTGAAGGAACTTCCTCAGCTGGAAGTGGAAAAGTCCTTGGGTTTTATTCTTTTATACCTCAATGTGCATGTACTATACATCTCCGTAAGTCTAAATTCTACTGTTTGTATGTACTCCGATACAATCTGTGATCTCTATATATTATTCATGTCAAGGGGATGCACAACGATCCCTGCTAATGCATACAAATCAGCCAGCTCACCCTTGGCCTTCACAGACTTGCCCTTTCTCATTCTGTCTTGCAGAGCCTGCAGTTTCAGTTCCACTGCTTTTTGACCTATCTCATCTTCTCATACCAATGCTCCTACACTTTCTTCTGGGCTTCAAAGCAAGCTATGCGCAAGGAAATCGCTTCAGTTTCTAATCAAAAATCCTGAAAACTTCACTTCAACAGTAAGACGCACGAGAAGGAAATTCACAAAGTTTAACATAATTAGAAAAAGTGGGTGTGGTGTATATACAATTGTGACTTGCGTCATGATTGGATGATCATTATGTAAGTTGTGTAACATCATTGGTATTCATTCTCCTTTTTCATTATTCTCACCATTTATGCTATCCAAATTATAGATGGGAAACCTTTCAGAGCAGAGATATGTATGTCAGGTGAAGCTCTTCTTGCTTGTTTGGGCAGGACTCAAATGGTAATAATTCAGTGTTAAAATACTGAAAAATTTTTGGAGAAGGTATAGTAGGTTCCTGCACCACACCAGAGTGGAGAAACTCCACAGGATGTGGCGGTGCAGTGTTAGGATGCCAGAGCTGCCCTGAATGAGCTGCATCAGGATCTTGGCACAGGCTGACTTCTGCTGTACAGCTTTTCACTGCAGTTCTGTGAATAACTAGTACTGTGAACTTCTTGCTGAAGGAAAAGCCCCAAACAGTAATTCTGAATCAAATATTTCTAGCAGTCTCTGCCTCAGGGCTGAGTTAATGACCTGTCAGTGAACCCTGGCCTGTTGGAACCAGTTTCTGAGTGACAAAAGGAAATGGGTTTTGCTCCATCTCCTAGTAAAGATCATGGTGCTTTTCACCTAAATGCAGGAAAGTGTCTCTATCCAGTCACAACAGGCAACGAGAAAGCTTTCATAGGTGTCTCTCATATAGAGGGCATGATATAAAACGCAGTCAGAAAGAGCCCTGGTGCTACGCAAACGTGGCCTTTGCACTGGGTGCTCCAGAGCCAGGAAAGGCTTGGGAGTGGCTGCCATAAAACAGTGCTGAAAATACTTTGCCCTGATGGTTTCCTTCTCATAGTTGTCAACCGCTGTAAATGAATTAATCCCCAAGAGAACAGAAACCACTACCACCATGTCACAAAGAGACTAAAATGCACGCTTAACTAATTAACTGTGCAAGGCCACGGAACAACTCAGTTATGGGACGGACTGCAGAAAGATTGGAACTTCAGCTAGAAGCCTCCTGCTCTGGTCACTCAGCCGCCTTATCTTACCAGGATGCTAACAAGCACAGAAGGCAGTCTTTGTGATCCTGCTGAAAATGTCTGAAGCTGGTTCTGTAGACAGCTGTGGAAGGAAGGGCATCTCTGCCCAGCAGCTAGGAAGAAGAGGTGCAGGGGAGGGAAAGTTTTGGCTGCTGTGAAAATTCCCATCAAACTCCTCTCAGAAGAGGGAAGATGCAGCAGTTCTGGAAGTATAAGCCATTTCTAAGAAGGAACTGGAAGGATATTTGCTATGGAGAACAGAGTAGAACCAAGGAAGCTGTTACAGAAACTTTTGTCTCTTGTATGGGGAAGCAGATCCCCATGCCAACTGTCCCATGTTACCCTGTGATAGTACCTGAATTGCTACCAGCAGGTTCCTAGCACAGTGGCAACAAAACCTTTTGGGTCCCTACACTGCTATTTTCTAAGGTACACTATCCTTCACTGCTGCTATGGTCAAGGATCTGACAGTGCTCAACTTGGCAATGGCTTACTTTTGTTGACCTAATGCATGTGTCTGTGTTTTTTTCCTACCTAAAAAAGCATGTATTCACAATCAGATTGCAACTCAGGGTGCAATCTAGACACCCTTTGCTCTCTCCCTTACATATTACACTTCCTTATGGATCTAATCTGGACAGGGATACGGCAAAAGGAGGACCTAAAGCTTGCTAGACAGCAACTTTGCAGTCAAATCTTCTCTGGGGAACACTGACTCAGCCTGGTTCTTCCAGAAGCAAACCTTCAACACCACAGACAGCATGTCCCTCTCAGGGACAGCACACATCTCAGCCCTCCTCCACTTTCCTCCTTACTCGACCATGTTCCTCTTTGCCAAGGGAGTGCCTCTGAGCAGCACTCCCTTTCCTGCCTCCCTGCACTCTCTCTAACTGATTTCAGACTTAGATATTTTTTCAAATTGTTCAGTTTGGCACCATAAAAAACCCCACCAAAACTCATAAAAACTGTAAGGAGAAAGCAGGTGGTTTTAAACACAGGTTCCCACAGGCGTGAAGGTCTAATATGGCAGGGCAGAGGTAAACCTCCAGCCTAATTCTGAGAATAACAAAGACCTGTCACTAGTTAATGCTTGGGTGTGATGAATTAAGCACCAAGTCAAATGGAACACAGTGTACAAGAAACACCTACCCTGCACTCTGCATGCTTCACCAGGGCACAGAGGAATTTCTGTTTTATTCAACTCTCAGCTATTCCTGTGCTCCACAGGCAGGAGCTACAGTTCTTGGAGAAAGGTGACTACAGCTCTACTCAAGTTTAAAAATGAATAGCTATTCTTTTCTTTCTTTCAAGCTCTCTTTGCTTTTCTAGGTTTTTCCTCTTTTCAGGGCATTACATGAACAGGTTTTGATTCCCTAGCACAAAATGTCACCTCTGTATGGACTTGGATTGAGGCAAGTTATTTGACAGTTTTCCTGATCCCTGAAATTTGACAATATCAATTTGTTAGTTTAGCCTGAATCCTTAAGACTGCTGATGCACTTGTATTATCTGTTTATCAGTATCCCTCTGTACATTTAGAACTGTCAAAGGATGTCAGTCACACTGAAAGAGGGCTCAGAAAAAAAAAACATCTTTATAAACTCCATGGCAATGTACGTCCAGGTAAAGAAGAGGGAAGCAAGGCAAGGAAAGCGGAGTTTAGCTCTTAGCCCTTCTGTGCAGCACCTTCCTGTAGTCAATCAGCCCCAGCATATGTCACCTCTTGCACAGCAGGGCACATCATGGGTGACAGAGGGTATGTGGGGTTGTTGTGGCACGTAAGAAAGCCAAAGAGACAAAACATGGAATCCAGATGTCATTAATTTTACTGACTGCAGAATTTATTCTTTTCCTAGTTCTAGTGAGTGCTCATGCCCTCACTGTGGAAGCACCTGCCAAGGAAATACAAGTGGCACGAGGGAACAACATTACTCTCCGCTGTAATTTTAAAACAGATGCTTCTATTGACCCAGGAGACATCATTGTCTGGAGGAAAATCAATAGGCAGGTAAATCAAGTTGCATAAAGAAACCTATGACAGGGCATCCAAGAGTGGGGTGGGAGGAGAGATGGAAGCAGGACTGTGGGTGGGAATGTGTGTTGAAAGAAAAAAATTCCTTCAAGACTTTGTTTAATCTCAGAACTACGCAAACATAAACTCTGATTCTAGAGGCAGTTTATCCCAAATGTATTGCATGATACTAGGCAAGCCCCCACCCTTCTCTTTCCTCTCTTGGTCTTGCAACTGTGTATTGAGGATACATCACTGTATGTACTGTGGGTTTACATCTATTAAAAGATGTAAAATAGATACTTTACAAAAAGATAAGTATCTTTTTAAGTGTATGTATTATACATATCTTTGATACTATATAAGAAGTTTTAAGTTGATGATTAGAGTACATGGAGAGATTCTTGAGGTCTCCTACATTCATATGAAGTACCTGAAGGTAAAGAGATCGCTAAAGTTCTCCTTGACTTCTTGGGAATTAGTGAGAGGGGAAGCAGCCTTTGGAGCTCACCTTGCAGTAACTGCCAAGGGTTTCTTTTCTGATGATCCTTGCTGGAAGAAAGCAAGGGAGTTTGTGTAATCATAGGGGAATTTGACATATGGACCACAATCAAGTCTGATGGTGTCCTGTCATGGAAAAGAAAGGTGAATTAGCCCCAGCAAAAGAAATCAGTTGTCTCTGACTTCATATAAGGTGGGAGAAGGGGATTCCAGACAGAAACCCAGACCCTTTTGAATTTCTATGTTTTTCTTGGCTTTTTGGCAGACTGGGGTAGTTTAAGGCCCTCTTTTCCAAGCTCTTCTTTTAAGAGTGGGCTACTCCATTGAGTTAGGTTGTAGACTCACACAGAAGAAACTAAGATTGATCCTAGATGATCTTTAAGGTCCCTTCCAACACATACCATTCTATGATTCTATGATCATTTTCCCTCCCTCTCTATCAGGATGATGCTGTCACTAGGTATTTTGATGGACTTGAACAGTATGGCAAGGGCTATGAAAACCGTATACAGTTTAATGGTGATGTAAACAAAGGCGACATCAGTATCACCATCAATGCAGTGACCATGGAAGACAATGGGACGTATGCATGCAGCGTTCGTCTAAGGAATGACCCTCCCAGGCAGACTGCAACCTTGGCTCTTTTTGTCCTTGGTAAGCATGATGGAGGCAACATCAGATCCATTAAACACTGTCCTTTCTCTAATATCCACATTATTTTATACAACAGATTTTCTAAGAAAAAAACTTTCCCAGAAAGTCATCAACTGCAATTCCATCTTTGGCCTTTTCCTAGTACTATGGAAGAAGGTTGGAAGGCTTAGAGCACCTAACTCTCTTAGATACTTGTCTGTAGAAAATAGTCTTTAGAGTTATATAGTTCATTTTCCTAATAACCCTTGCATCATTACATTGCATCCTCATTCTCCCTGTGGCTTGTCATACTCCAGTTATCAAAGGATGCGTTACCCAATACTATCAGACATATCCCAAAAAGCATCTTAAAATTTCTTCTTGGCTGCCAAGAAAGCAGAAACAAATTAGAGACAAGTTCACTTCAGTTCCTTTGAGAAGGTGGCAGTAGGTGCAAGACCAGTCTCTGTTTAGTAAGAATAAAAACCATAGATGCAGGAGATGGGTTGAAACAAAAAAACTACTTCTGATTAATAAAATTCCTTCTTTCTTTCTTTCTTCAGTTGCACCATCCAAGCCAGAATGCAAGATCTTGGGGACAGCAGAATATGGACAGACAATCAATCTGACCTGCCTTTCTCATGAAGGCTCCCCAAAGCCCAAATATACCTGGCAAAGCTTCAATGTACAAAATGAGCCCCGTGTACTACAAACAACAGAAGGTATGGGAAATTCAAAGATGTCAATTCTTTGAGCTCTCTGTAGATCAGGGTTGGAAAGGTTTTGAAATGCAAGCACAAACCCACACTTAATGCTTTTTCTAGGAAGTTCTCTGACCAGGATTTTGAAAAGTTGTCCTTTCAATACAAAACACACTCATGAGTAACTTAGCAGAGGGAAAAGGACTGTTACCTGAACTAACAATGGTCAGTAAGATTTTCACTTCAGCTCTCACCTAGAGAGAAAGCTGGCTTACTCTGGAAGCAGTCAGAAAAAAATTACTTCTCAAATGCTGGGCAATGTAACAGGAAGAATAACATCGAGTTTTCTAACTGGTGCGTCTTTATACCCCAGCTTGCTTGACAATGACCAGGTCACTTTCTGGGGTGAAGGTAAACAAAAGTTGGCTCTGGAAACTACCTTCCTTCCAGAGATGACTCCTCACCTAGAGAAAGGTGGTATGAGAACAATTACACCATTCATGGTTTGAGCATAAAAGAGGCTTCTGGTTCTTTAGGACTGTCACACAGGCCCCAATATTTTATTTGCTTTCATTTTAAGTCAGAATCTGGGGGGAAAAAAATAAATAAATAAAATTGAATTTCCATAACAGGACCTTTGGTACAACTATTCACACAGAAATGAGGGTTTAATACTCTTTGAAGTGTAGTAGTGACAGAGGACTTATTTAGTAGTGACAGAGGACAGGATTTATTCCTTTAAATTACTTTGTTTCTTTCTGGTATGTTCGGCTCCAGAAAGTCCAAGTATCAGAACCTACCCTTCCTAGTTTAACTTATTGTAGCATCACTATAGAGATAAACTAAATATAATCAGGCTCGACAAGATATTCAACACACACTAGCCGATTCTTGCATGAATTATGCAAAAGATGAGACATGACCAGGGATGCAAACCTTATTCATTTGACTGGCCACTAAGTGGTGCAATCGCATCACACACAGCCCTGAACATACCAGGATTCGTCATCATATAGCAGCACCTGCCTGCCTGCTTCTGCTGTCATCCTGTTCTGCCCTGGGAGAGGAGTCTCTTCTGATCCATTTCCACCTCATTTCTGTTTTCATCAGAGCACCAATGTCCAAGTAGTGTGCTGACTGTCCCCTTATACCCCAAGCTGGCTGGATGCCCTGCTCTTGCTATAAGCAATCTTTCTGTGCTAAGCAAATCCCAGTGCTGCAGAGTGCAGAATCCCCTGAGGAGCCACTCCAAAATTGATAGTATCTGACCTGCATTTTTCCCCCATTTGACTTACCAGTCAATTACTTTTGATTTAATACAGGAGGATTTACAGTCCGGCTATAGACTGCAACTCTGAGAGCTATAAACATCACACTGCAAAAGAGTAAACACAGACAGTATGTAGGTACTAAAAAAAAAAATAATTAAGCATGCAGTATGTTATTTCTTGGTTTGTATGCTCTTATACTATCTGGCACCAGGCGCCAGCAGAGACTAAACAGAATCCCTGTCCCATGAGTGGGCTGGAAAGAAGTGAGATCACAGAGAAAATAAAACAGGAAAGTCACTGGAAAGTATCCAAAGCATTTTGCTTTTAGAACAGGAATCCGGACCTTTATCAGTAGATCGAAAGCAAGAAGCGTGGACTACACATACAAATATCAGCTGGAGATGTAACAAAAACCAACTGCATGAGCAGACAGTGCTAAGCTTTAGCATATAGTTCTGAGCTCTATTAGGTTGGACAGAAAACATCAGTATCATAGCGATCTCATGTCACTGCATTTCTTTTCCTTTATTTATTTTCACAGCCTGCATGGCTTCTCCCAGACTAGAAAATTATTTCCCCACACTGCTAAATAATTCAGATCTGAAATCCTACGAGCTGAAGGATTGAAAGGCTTTTTGTTGTTTTACAAATTAATTCATCAGATGGCCAGTTCTCAAAGTCAGATGCCAGTTTGGGCCATCTTATATTTTTCAGCAAAATCCAATACAAAAAAGCTTTCACTAAGCACGCATACTTCTTTACCCTCCACCTACAATTTTCTTTCTAAAAGGAATGTTCAAACGCCGCATGTTCCCTGTAATCAAAACAGCGCACTTCCGTTTGTCCTCCCACAAATCACACTAAAACCTCAGGACTAACATGGCAGCTCCTGAGCCAGCCAGAGGAATCCATCAGCTTTAATAACCTCTCATCACTCCCCCTACCCTGGGCTAGAATTGAAGGGCTGCTATCCTCACTTCCTTCCCTGCTTTAATTCTTTTCTTTTTTGGACTGGATTTGTTTTTTTGCAACAGGGGAACAAATAACTCTGAAGAACATCTCAGCAGACACTTCTGGCTTTTACATCTGCACTTCAACAAATATTGTGGGAAAGGAATTTTGCAACATGACAGTCAGCGTCACGCCACGTAAGAGACGGGGTTGCTTACTGGAAGAGTAGTACCAGAGAAAGTATCCTAAGTGTCAAATGATTAATGGAGGCAATGCAGACAGAAATATAAAATTCCACTTTCTTTCAAAAAGTAGCACACTTTTTTCATCTTTAAGGCAGATTCTCAGCATTGGTTTATGTGCTAACAGAGCACTTGCTAACTCATAGGGTTAGTTCACAGACAACAAAAAAATGTGAAGAGTGAGATCGGCCTGAGCCCCCAAAGTCCAAAACTGAACTGTATCCACAAAGCACTGCAGTTGTTCAGATCCAAGGGCTCCTCCCTATCACTAACTAATTGCTCTTCTAGACTTATTAGCTACCTAGTACAGAACTAATTCCAGTTGCTGTAGTCAAACGTGGCTTCCACTCAGTCTGGATCTGGTAGTGAGATTTAACATCTGGTGGTGGGATCTGAAGTCCAGTGAGTGTGCTGATGCATGCGATATCATTCTCAGGGCAAAGAGCTAATTCTTTTCTTCCTGTATAGCATCCATGAACATAGCTCTTTATGCTGGCATCATTGGTGGAGCTGTTGCTGCAATTATAGTTATCAGTATTTTAGCCTATTGCTGCTGCTGTCGGGCAGACAAGACCAACGACTACGAGATGACGTAAGTACCTTTCTCTAGAAAAGCAAATGGAACATAGGAAGGGTTCATGTTCTCCCTCTGGCATCAACATACAGCATGGGAGAAAAAAAAAAGAAAACAAAGAAAACCTGCACTGCTTTCTCCTTTCAGTTTCTACCTAGTGGCTCCCATGTCTTCTCACAGAATACACCCGGTATTACCAGACACCTTTGTGGTCTCTGGGGTAGAACACAAGCACTCAAATCTGAATTAGCAAGCCCAAGTCAGTCAAGTATGCACAGCTACTGGATAAGCAAATCCCAGACTGCTTCTCATTTTTCCAAGTCCCTACAGCTGTTTCTGTCCATGCTAGCCTAAATCACCATGAGGCTTTGTATTCAGAATTATCACTCCAAGATAGAAACCTTTTGTTTATTCTCATGATGGAAACAGACCATTGGAAGAAAAGATACACTAGTCACCCTTTCTCTACATGCATACTATGGAAAAAAAAAAACCACCGAACCTCATGTACCTCTTCCATCACCAGCAAGACACTTCCTGATCAACTTCAAGCAGTCTAAAACCATTCTAACAGAAAATTGTTTCAGTAGAATTTCTAGTTGGTTTTAATTAACGTCTCTACTCCTCAACAATGTTTTAGGGAGCAAGATAATAGAAATGAACCATCCCAGGAGATGCCTACAAGGACTCAGTCAGCAGAGGATGATGCTGAATATGAATGAAGAAAGAAGCAGGAGGCCAATGACATCTTCAGGATTTACTGAGGCACAGACACCACTGTAGAAAAGAAGTCAATCCCTCCTTACTGCAAAAAGTTTTGGTGTGGTTTTTTTGTTTTTTTTTTTAAATAAAACAAAGGCTAATGGCTCTGCCTTCAAGTTCTAGGGAAGAACATTGTTGGCTCCCTGGAAAAAGTGCTTAACATACAAGTGCTAATACATAACCTCACATGCAGAAAAATGCACGTGAAACACTGTTTCACCCAGTCATCCAAAAATAACTAGTCTTATCTACTTAACACTAATAAAAGAAGCAAGTCAGATCTATCTAGAGAGCAGTTGCTGCTGTATCCCCAGAAGGTTTCAAGGTCACCATGGGCAAGTCATCGAGGAAGGGTAGTCTTGTTTATGGTGTTATGCAAACATCACAGCTTACAGCATAGTCCAGTATATAAATTATTTTATGCAGACCAAAGCAAACTGATTTTTAAGGACATTTTATTAAATGTGTTGTGTATGTTATACATGCACATATAAGTAAGACTATGGAAAAAAATGACAAAGGATCAATGAAGGTCTCCTGTTTGGAACAACAATGCATACTACTGAAATGGATAAGATAAGAAGTTAGATTTGTAACTGGCAGCTGATAAGATCTAGAAACAGTCCAGTAGCCTATATACTGTCAGATTCCTGAACTTATGAGTTCCAGCTCAGAGAGTTCCTAAATACTAATTTTCATTATATTATCCTTTCCTCCTGACTGTTGCATGGGCAGGTCAGAAATAGTCCTTTGCTCCTGCTACTGTTTCTGAAAAAATGACAGTGTGAGAGCATCTACATGGCAAGTACATCTTTAATAAAAAGAAGCAAAAAAAAAAAAGGGGGGGGCGAAAGGAAGAAAAGTACCTTTTTATTCAAAATTGCAACAATTTAATCAGAAGCGCTGTATATGCAAAATGTGTGCAAATGCGGAAAGAACTCCTATCACTAGTATCTTATCTTCGGAAGAGAATGGACTGTCTTTGCCCAAAACATTGTCAGTGTGATATTAAAGCTAATTAAGAGCTGTTGGTGGTTTTGCTTGTTTGTTTCTTTTTTTAAAAAAGACATGTTCAATAAATGCCTTAGACTACAATATTTGTCCTTTCAAAGCTCTCTGTTGCATCTGTAACTTCAGCAGTTTCAGAAACTTACTGCAATGCATCCCGTATACCCTTTACCCTCAAGTATTTACTTTTAAATCTGTAACAAAAAACTTTAAAGAACCACCAGCAATCCTCCTACACATGGGCAGCATTTCATAGCTTTTGCATTATGCAAATCAGACTACCGAATTGTTATTCTGGCTTGTTTTCTGGCTGCCTTTGTTTTACATGGTACTTTATATATAATGATTCATTTGTACTAATAACAACTGCAAAGCCTAACAACCAGAGCTCTTTACAAAGTACATGCAACCCCAAATCTCTCTGGCAATGAACAACCTGAAACGCAACTCAGCAAGACATTCCGAGGATCTGTTCCTGTGCTTAGTTTAGATGCATGACAAAACATTGCAAAAATGGAAGACTAAAAAAGAATTTTGCACATAGACGCTGAAGGCAGATAAAAAACAAGGTGCATAGCTCAGAAACAGAGCTGAGATGTATTTTATTCTCTTTTGTAACAAGCAAGTATAATATGAATTATCTAATTAGCATTGTAACAAGTTTCTACCATGAAACAAAAGCTATTTCTTTTATAAATGTTACAGGCATTAGTCAGCACTTCCCATTCCCTCACATACTGTACTCTGGACTGAAGAGGGCTTCTGCTGAGGGATAAGTGATCTCAAAGATCTTAACTGGTAAGACCAGTAAAAGGATTTGACAATTATCACAAGTACATATGGCCAGAAACAGGCTGTGGCCTCTAAACCATTTTAACACTGTGTTACTTATCCCATACTCTTCAACTTTTAGGATACGTGAAGCTTAATTGCTGCTTGTCAGCTGAAGTCTTGAAGTAACATTTGCACATTGGCCATTTTAAGCATAAAGAAAAATGGAGATTAGCAAATATGCATTAAGTTATCTGAAGAAACCAGCCACAAAAGACAGAAGAGATTACATAATGACCCCCAAACCCACAAATTCAATTCTCTGTAAGCAGGCTCCATAAGAACTAGTAGGGAAAAAGCAAGACTGTCAAACTTGACAACTATTAAAACAGAACTACATATATTCTGCAACGCTAAGCTCAGTTCTACACTGGGAAATAAACTAATAGCACATAGAGAGATGGCTGAGATATTTCTGCACTGCTTATAGGAGTTTTTTTCCTTTTTTTTTTTTTTTGTAAGACTAACACTTTGGAAGCTGTGTATTTATCAGAATACTACATGTGTTTTTCCTCAACTAATTTGTTAAACTCAGCCAGCCAGAAATACACATATTCAAATTCCTATCTTAGTCCAACATTTTCCTGTGACTGAATTAATCACTTGTGTGTCTTATATATCTTTTGAAGCAGGAATAATTCCAAGAGCCTGTATACCCACAACTTTAAACAATTAAAACAGCACTAATGTATTTGGGGGGAAGATGGGGAAAGCTAGAAATACTTAATTCCAAAGAATTAATGTATATATACCCAGCTTCAATACTCACTTCCCTCAAAAGGCAGGAAAAGCAGGCATAAAATGAATGACCAGACAGAAAAGTATATTCCTACTCTACCCTTTACACTGCCTACAATAAATTACTGTTTAGTTATGTTCAACATTCACATGGAAGAATATGTACATATAAGCTTCATCTGTGCATGAACAGGAAGAACCAGAACACAAGGATTTAAGCCATCACCAAACCATTTTCCTGTCTGCAAGACTGCTGAGACCCATTACCCTAAGTGGAACCACCACCACAGTAAGATTTCGATACATCATTACTTACCAAGATTTGTTTTGGCAAGCATACCAAGAGGGTATTTAAAAATTAGCTGTTTTTCCTTCTGACTCTACCTCAGCAAGCTGCAACAGGCCATTTACTGTATAATGAAGCATATAAAAGAAGCAAAGAAGTCCATCTCATCTGTCTAGCAACCCAATGAAAAGTAGACAGAAATCTTGCACATAATTTGAAAAATTGGCTTACTCTGCACTGCTCAAAGTATTTACATTAGACAGGACTATACTACATTTCCCTCTTGTGTTTAAAAGGGAGGAACATCTCCACAGTATACTGCTTCTTCACTTTCCAGCTTTAATTGTTTCCATTCACATTAACATTTTTACTTGCTTATAGCATCCTGAAGGCAATATACTATGTGGCTTACTGGGGAGTGTTCATTATTTGTTCCTAATATCAGTCACTTAGCTTTTAAGTGGTATTCCTATCTAAGCACTTTTCATCCAAGGAACTCAAAGGTCTACTGAATGTTGTAAAAAATCGCTATTATTTGAGTGACAGATGACCTGACTAGAGACACAGATCACCACAATGCAGAAGCACAGAGACAGAAAGGAGTCAGGATTCCCAGACTTCTGATACACATTGCAAGGCAAGTATTCTCATCAACACCCTTCTTCCAATTTCACCTTCCAAATTCCTTTTTTTTTTTTGTTCCCTTAGTTTTGGGCTTTCTCCTCAGCAGAGTTGCTCTCCTGCCAGTCCTGGCTGTACTGTTGCAAGGGGTTCTTCCTTCCTAGGTGCAGGACTTCGCTGCATTTCATAAGGTTCCTATTAGCTCATCCCTCCAGCCTGTTTAGGTCCCTCTGTATGGCAGCCCTGCCCTTGAGCATTATCAGCTGGTCACTCCAATTTGGCGTTTTCTGCAGGCAAGAGTGAACTCCATCACCTCTTCCAGGTCACTGCTAAAGACACTAAACCAGCCATTGTACGGACTCCTCCAGTACCCCAACTTGTTACTGGCCTCTGCTCAGAGTATGACTAGATTTTCACCCACCGGGTTGTCCACCCATCTAGACTCTAACATCCCAACTTGGATACAAGCATACTGTGAGAGACTATATTGAAAGCCTTGCTCAAGTCAAGATAAACAACCACTTCTGCTCTCCCTTTACTCACAAACCTATATAATGGAAAGCATTCAGGCTGGTCAGCATGATTTAGCCTTGGCAAATCCACTTTGACTGTTCCCAGTCCCTCTCTTCTCCCTCACATACCCAAGAACGTGTTCCAAGAGGACTCACGCCCAAGTAATCCCTGACTATCTTCATCCACTGCTGATGTTCTCCTTCCTGAACCCTTCCTGAGTACAGAGATCTGAGATACCTTATTAGTAAAGACTGAAACAAAGAAGGTACTGAGTACCTCAGCCTTATCTGTTACTCCAGCCATGTTACTATATCACTCACATATTCAGCAACAGGACCACTTTTTCCTTGTTCAGTCTTTTACTCCTAACAAAGTCATAAAAGCTCTTCTGGTTGACCTTGATCACTTTCAAACATCAACTCCAGGTGAGCTTTGGTCTTCCAAAAACCATGCCTACAGGCTTGGCCAGTGTTTATGGATTCTTCCTTTGTACCCCACACCTGCTTCTACTTCCCTTACCCTGCACTAGGACTAGGGTGCAGCCATGAGTTCCTGTCAAGACAGGACAGTCCCTTGATTGATCTAACTGCATTCTTGGACTGTTCTTGCATTTGGAAGACACTGTTCTTTATGAACTGCCAACTTTAAATAATTCCCTTATTATTCAGAGCTGCCCCCCAGGGATTCCACCCCTATGCATTTTGTGCATGACCCCTAAGGTCTGCTCTCACTGCCCTCCTCTTCTCAGGATTTTGAGAAGTACTTCCAGTATTACACAGACACAAAAGCTGGTGCTGCCACTGCGTGTTACAAGATTGAGTCTCGTGCACAATTCAGAACTGATCAGACAGACAGGAGTTAATTATATCACAATTCTTGTTGCTAGAGTAACAGCACTACTTTTCTATTTATTTGTATCATCTGTTCCAGGAAAGACACTGAGGCCAGTCTTCTATATGAAGAACTTCACAATACAATGACCAAACCATCAAGATTAATTCTGGATGCACTGGATCTAGTACTAAATTTATTATAGTCCAACATAAGGGAATTTGGAACTTCTCTCTCCTGCCTCTCACCTGTTCAATAGGGAGTGAGGGAATTATTTGAAGATGGTAATTAGAGAAGCATGTGGGAGCTTCTAAGACAGAAACAAGAAAAAGTGAGGGAAAAGAGATAATACAGGGTTAGACTAATAAAATTGTTTGCCAATTTCTTCATTTTACTGAATCATTGCAATAAAAATTACCTGGCACCTCATTCTAGGGTGGAAGTGAGGGATGACAATCCTGCAGACAACATCAAGGGGGCAAAAACTAGATAACAAACTTGTTACTCCCTTGCGCCACTAAAGTACATTTACTCTGCTAAATGGAAATATTTTAAAGCCTTTGTAGCCAGCTGCACATACATTTATCTGTCAACCAGAAATTAAAAATTCAGTTTCACACATATACTTGAGTCAATTTTGGGGGAAGATTTAAATTCTTGCTAGGGGAAAGGATTAGCACTTGAAACTCAACTAACAGGTCTAAAAGCACAGTCCCTCTGTATTAATTATGCATTTTTTTAAAAAAGGTATCAGGAATAGAAAAGTATAGCTATTTTGCAAGAAAATCCAGACAAGGCTTTCTTGAATACAGCTTTTCATTCACGCAACACCAATTTTTATTCAGAAGAATCTCACCTTCAGCACAATGCTATCTGACTGTGACAGCTCAAGACCCAGAGTCCCTGAAATGGAAACAAGTTTTCTGCTGGATATGACTCAGCATGGACCTCTCTCTAGATAGCAGGCAAAGACCATACCCACTGGAATGATGTCAGCTGTGCCTTTTGATCAAGGAACACAGCACTGCTTCCTCCAGTTTGACATGCACTGAACAGCAAAATCCAACACCTAATATTTGACAGATCTTCCACCCAGGAAATTCCCACCAAATTACTGCCTTCCTTCTATCTTTTCAGATTTTGATGACTGACATACTGCTAAAGATGTAATAAAGATTAATTTAGACACAGCAAACACTCTCTGATAGCTTAACCAGTTATAACGCAGATCCTGAAAGTGGCACAAGTGTTGAGCCTACAGGCCTCAGGAGTAAAGAGATTACATGGCTTTACTTCCCACACATCACTTACTGTCCAGCTTGTTTTCTCACACTTGGGAGGTGAGAAAGAAGAGTTGCTCTTCATGTAAGAGAGCAGCTGGAAAGCACAGAGTTCCACCTGAGGATCAACAATGAGCCAGTTGGGAGCTCACGATTTAGACAGAGAGGGTAGACCAACATGGGGTGACATTGTAGTGGGTGTCTGCTGTAGACAGCCTTATCAGGAAGTACATGAGGCCTTCCTTCAGACAACTGTAAGAAGCCTGACTCTCATGATACAAGTGATTGAGGAGCCAAGGAGGGGACATGCTCTCTGCTGGACCTCATACTTAAAAACAAGAAAGAACTGGTCAGGGATGTGAAGGCTAGGGTGCAAACTTAGCTTCAGCAACCATGAGATAGTGGAGTTGGGGATCCTAAGAAGGAAAAAAAGCAGGATGACAACCCTTAACCTCAGGAGAGAAGTCTCTGGCCTGTTCAGTGATCTGCTTGGAAGAATCCCATGGCATATGGTCCTGAAGAGAGGTCCAGGTGAGCTTGTTGATTTTTCAAGTGTCACCTCCTTCAAGATAAACAGGAAAACAAGCGTAAGTTGACCAAAGAGCTCCTGACAAAACTCAGACATAAAAAGGAAACATACAGAAGGTAGCAGCAGGGATAAGTGATCTGGGAGAAACACAGAGATGCTGTGTGAGTGTGCACGTATGGGGTTTGGAAAGCTAAAGTCTACTCAAAGCTAAATCTGGTGAAGCACATGAAGGATGACCCAAAGGACTTCTGTGAGTACATCTGAATAGGAATGGGGACCTGGTCATAAAGGACAAGGTCAAAGGACTGAATGCCTTCTTCACCTTGATCTTTACTGGCAAGATCAGCCTTCAAAAACAAATTATAAACTAAAGACATCAAAACCAGGTATTAATATATATATATATATACTGTAGATATAGAAGAGAACATTTCTGCTAAATGAGAATACAAGGTATTGATAAGAATATTCTTAGCTGGAGCAGAGACAGTGGTCAATAGGAACTCCTTCTGCATACCTAGTTTCTACAGCTTATTGAAAGAAGGTGGACAAAACAGAAATGCACAAGTAACAGTGAAATTCAGTTTCTACTACATAGAAGCAGTAACTGCTGCTTACTCTACATGAACATGCTTTATTTTTCAGTATCAGTTATATACTCTTTGAATAGAATCTAAAAGAATACATGATTACAGGTTAATATACTGATGTCATAGACTGGATGAGCAAAATTATCAGAGTCCATTGTGTTTTCATGATGCTCAGACAACTGTTCTAGCCAAAACCTAGAGAGTAGTAAGGCACAATTCCACAACTTGTCTACTTACTCATATAACAAGAACAAAAATACTAACTTTCTAACGTGTATGCAAAAGCAGAACGACTTTTACCCATTAGTGATGCAGGACTGAGCAAGCTACACTAACAGGAGTATAGAAATTCAGGTCTGATTGAACTGTCTAAAGAGGCTTTTTTTGCAAAGGCAACCTCTAACAGATTCTATTTGTATGGTGCCTATACACCTATATAGTTACTGTTACTTTTTACCATATGGAAAGTACATGTTAAAAACTTCCAGGCCACATCACTCAAACTCTGCTCAAGGGCCATTCTGCCTTCACTTGGTTTTCTTTCCCCTTGAGAATTTTGTCATGCAACTGGGAACAATTTTGTTCTGATTCCGACCGACAGTTTGTGCCTAACCAGTACCATTCCTTGCACTTTAGTATGATAAGGTTTTAAGTCACCATCTTTCCCTCATCTTTACTTTTCCATTAAAGGAGAGAAGCATTACTGTATTGTGCTTATTAAGCAGAATTTATTTTTCAAGAAATCAAACAGTTTCAAATTGCAAAACAGCCAAGGAAGCAAAGCTCCAAAATGAAAGAATTTTCTATCATCCTTCAACAGCTGTTAGGGATTCCCCTCAGTACATGCAGAATAATTGCATTAAATGGGCTACATCAAGTTAGTGTACTCATTCTCATTATATAGATCTTACAGTTTTCACTACAAAAACGACCACAGGTTGTTGCTTATTACAGTAAAACAGTTACTGCCCTAGTTAACAGCCCACTGCCTACAGCACATAACTAGGTCTTCTACAGCTTATGTACTATTTTAAGTTATAGGCGATAAGATATAGGCATGCCATGGAACCCTAACTCTGCATCTCTCTTCTTCATAAGAACTGAAATATGAAACTTTTATTACAACACTAACCTCTGAAAATAATTCAAAGATTACAGTTCTGTATGTTTTGAAATGTCAATGCAGCAATGGCTGTCAGTTAAGGAAAAACTCAAATAACTCTGCTCAATGCAGAGAAGCCTTTACCACTACTAAATAGACACTCCGTTACACCCTTCCCAGATGCTTCATGGGTAAATCTCAGTCTTACAGGTTTATTGTCCCTTATCTGGTGAAATTTAGCAGGTATAACAACAGCCTCATAGGAAGGAAATACAGAATAATTCAAGAAAATTCAGTAATATAAGCAAACTGTTAGGTAAGAGGCATCAAAATGGTTTACTGATCCTGCAGTACTGGAAGAAGGGCCTCAACTGGCTGTACAGCAACTGTAACAGGCTTCCAACTAAACCAGCAATTGGCCATTTTTGACCTACTGATCAGCATGCTTGAGATTATTCATAAATGCGTTGACCCCTTATTTTGGTTGAGTTTTGGGGTTTGGTTGGTTGGCTTTTTCCCCCTCCCCCTCCCATTAACCAAAAGAATGGACTACTAATTTTGAATTTCAGTTCTTAAAAGGAACGAAATAAATATCTTCTCACAGTTAGTTGCTATGGAAATAGTATTTCACAACTGGACCTCTACTGAACAAAATGTAGAAACAACACAAAAAACGAGCTCTTATTTCTGAGAATCAGTTGCTTAAAGACACATGGACTCAAGATGAAGCTCAGATAACAGACAACTGTTTGGGGACTCTTCCAAGACTTGTACCTCCATAAAATGGAACATTAACTTCTTAGTGATATGTTGTACTGTATCCCAGTTTTTATGTGCCCTCAAATAATTAAGCCTGGTATCCACCCAGACTGACTAAACTTGTGAAATTACATCTGCAGATTAATATAACAGTTTGAATTTGATATTCCTTTCCAAAAAAACCCATAAAACCTACACTCCTTTTCAGTCTGCAAGTTTGAGGGACATGCTTTTTTTTTTTTAAAGAGAAAACTGATGCCAAGGAAAAAAAAAAAAATCTATGTTGCACTTGTTCCTGATGTATATAGCCTGTGCCTCTAAACCAACATTAATAGATGGATAAATTTGCCACCACATTTCTTCTAAGACATTTCATAAAAAGTCTGCTTTTTTGCCTTGAATGACCACTCTCATTCTTCATGGCTAAAACTCACAGATTATAGCAAACCTTCAAGACTGTTACACCTTTAATTCCCCTAGTGCAACCTTTCATACCTTCAATGCTCCCCTCCATCATCTTTTTGGGAGAGACTGTTATACACTGAAATTCTAGCTTTCACAGACAGAAAAGGGGAAGGAGGTTGTTAAGGAAGAAATAAAGCACTTGTTTAAAGTCACACTGGCCACTAAAGAATTCTTCTAATCCAATGATATTGACTAATCGATCTTGAATTTGCGCTCTATCCATTAAGAAACAGAACTAGCATGGCATGTATTTTTAAAGAGAGGATTCAACTGCCAAGTCCCTTCAAAATGTCTTCCTGTAGATAACAAGCAAGATTTTTTCCTTCTTTAAATCCAGTCAATAGTTTTATCATTCTAACAAGAACTTGAACTGTCAAGGGTCACATGTAAGATGAAAAACTGCAGTTTGGAGAAACTGCTGGTTATCTTAGGGAAACAAGGAAAATCAGAATGCATAGCCGTCCTGGATGTAAAAATGATTTTCAGCTACTGAAAGATTTTGATAGATCAGATGCACTTTTCAGCAATCGAGTAAGTCCTCTTCCTCGCACGGTACTTGTTCCATAAAGGGAAGTCTTCACACCACATGGAGAATCACCTATTAAAGTAAATAACAGTTTGCAAATCAAATCAGCCTTTAAAGCTTACATAAATTAATGGAATTGTTCTTCATATGCTGCAGAGCTGAACCTATTCAATAGCTCTATTACAAGAATTCAGAGACAGGGGTTCTGTCCTCTACAAACACCTAGACCATGTAGGATTTCATGATTTATAGCTGGAACAGTTTTTGGAGTTTAATTCAGCATGTATTTTATATGCAAGAGAATAAGCTACAAACTCAGAATCCCTACAATTATTTGTCTTGCGAACTGAATTCTGCTCCTCTGAAGATTAGCCATGAACTGCCCAGATAAATTGAATGCATGTGCTTTCTATTAAGAAAAAAATTGTCTCCAAAAAGACAACTTTAAATGAGCAGTCTTTAGAAACTGAGTTATAATAGAATACTTTCAACAACTACCAGCTGAGTCTGCACAAATAATGACTTAAGAGCAAGGAGAGCATTTTAAAGATGGCCCAGCCTCAAAGCACCTATGCATATGAGAACAGACTTCATGTAGCAGAAAAGTAAGTGGGCGTAAATCAGAGAGCAACATTTATAAGAAAAACTAAATTTGAGAGATCTTTTTGACCGCAAGATTATATCCAGTAAGAAAAGGGAAGCTCTTTGTGTCTTCAGAAATTCAGTGAAATCCACATGCAGGTATAAGCACAGATCACGCAGAGCTGTTTAAGCTTTATGCCACTGACAGGCAACACCTAAGCCTAGAAATTTGAAAGAGCAGCAGCAAGATTAATTTTAAATACCTCTTACCCCTTACAAATGTGGAAGTTTCAAACTCACAATCAGAAGGGACAAACACTTGATCCTGACTTGGAGAAGCGAAATTTCTGTCACATCCAGAACCCTCAGCCTTCATTTTCTGTATTAAGAAATAAACATTCAAAATAATGTGTGTGTCTTCTAAAATGCAGTATACACAGCTATCTGTGAAACCTATGAATTATGGTCAAAAATCACAAGAAATGATCCAGCTAGTGATTATTTTTCTTTCATCAGTCTGCCCAATACATGTCACAAAAGACAGCATCCAAAGAGAAAACAGCTAACCTGAAATTGTCAAGTTTGAACATTTGAGTTAAGTAGGAATAAAACACGATACCAGTTTAAAGAATCTGACCTGAAAACGTCCAGCATCCAGTATCACCATCTTGGTATTTGTGTTTTCACCATAATCAGAGTCTTGAAGAGGCAGGTGTGCTGCTGTCAATGAGACTCCATACACACCAGCTAAAGATTTGCTGATGCAATAACTTGATTGAGAAAAAAGAAAACAAGAAAAGCTTGGCTAAGAGGGCTGTAATGCTCATGTACAGAAGCACAGCATTTTTAGTCCTTCAACAGCCCAAACAAAAGCAACCATAGACTGAGATGCACAGAACAGATGACAGAGGGCAGGACATTATTGCAGCAGCTAGTTAACCCTGCATCCTTCCAAGACCACCAGCCTATTCCACAACTACACATGAAATTCAAACAACTGCTTCCCCACACTATCAAACACAGCCACTGTGAAAAGCAACATTTTTTTTGCAAGGCATAGCAGTACATAATGAGAGGATTTTTTGAATAAAGACTATCCGTTATTCTATCTCTCAAAGTGCTATTACTGCTACTGACTGAAATCTTAAATAGCATTTCCTTTTTTCCCCAACTATTTACTTGCCCTTTCCCCACACCATAAACATTACAGAACCTTCTGTATCTACATATCTAAGGCAGTATAAAAGTTTCCAAAATAGAGATATACTAGAATATACTGAGAATTTCTCATCAAATACAGGTATACTAAACCTCTGAAGAAAACCAGGGAGTTCTAACATAATTAACACTTTGCTCAACTGTCCAATAGTAAGTTGAGGTAGTGAAGGGATGACTATAGAGCAATAGACATTATTATCACAAAAATTACATTAGATTACAGCATACTGCTAAGCCATACAAAAGACAATAAAAGTTACAAACAGAACAAAATCTTGGGGGTGGAGGGAAGAAATAAAACTCAAGATCTAGAACTACAGGGCTCCAGGCAGTCAGAAAAGCCAGAGCCAAAAATACACGCATCTAACGAAATAAAAAGTCATCATACTGCAGATAACTCCTTAGCAATACTCACGCAATTTTCTTACAGGATGCCAAAGCACAGCACAGTATATCATTCTCTTCATGCCACTTGCACCTACATGAAATTAAGTTCAGGTTTGTTTATTTCAGAAGCATCTACATCGTTAATCAACGTGAATAGTTGGTCTGGTCAGAAGGAACAGGAAGAATTAAAGATGCTATCTTTTTGTCTCAGTGACCATGTAGTACCTTTGAAATGTCATAGAGGACCAGCGTTCAATAACTAAGCTCTCAGTGGTTTATGCAGAGTTAAAAGGCATGCTTAACAGGCAGCCTGTTTCATGGTGAGGTGAAGGGAGAAAGGAGAAAAGAGAATCCTAAGAAACAAATGGAATTTAAAGGTAACAGTTTAAAATTGCCCATTAATGTGAAATAGCTCCTTTTAGTAGAGGCATCCCCACTTTCTTTTCCATATGTGTGTTTTAAAGTGCACTTTTCCATTCTTGTTAAGATCTCCCTCTAATGTGAAGATTCTCATGGAAAATGGAAAACTGCCTGACTACAAAAAGATAAAGTGAGACTGATTATATCCCAATGGATTTTAAAATCCATACTGCAAGCAGACTTCCAAGAATAATTCAAAGATCTGCTAAAATTTAAAATCAAATTATTGGTTCTTACTTAAAACAGTAGTGGCAGAAAAGTTAAAGTATATTTCTAAGGTAACTGCGTCATCACTAAATAGCCTCCTGCAACACCACAAGCTACATACCACTTCTTTGTGCCAACATGGAAGAATCTGAAAGAAGGAAAACTTTACCATTCAAGATATTTAAAAAACAAACAAAAAAAAGGATAAAAATCCTACAACATAAATAGGATTCCAGATGTGTAATAAATAACATCCATTCCAGAAGGAAAAAAAAAAAAAAAAAAAGATAGGACCTAACTCAGTGCTTATGCTTGAGAACTTTATTTATACCACTGGCAAACATACCTTGTCCCTTATCACAGTAGCAGCATTAGGCATTTGATACATAGGAACAGCCAGGTCCCATTCAAATGACACTTCTAAGAGAGTCTGAATCTTCTCACTTCTACAATTTCCAATGAAATACCACAATATATTTTATTCCCATTTTTCACTCCCTCAATTAGGCCTCAGGATTAAAAAGCCATTTATCTTTACACTTCATTCAGAAAAGTAGTTTTCATTTCCAGTTGTACACATGATGTGACGAGAAGCATTTCTGGTTAGAAGGCTTGCAGAACATTCTAGTCTAACAGCATATAAGCCGCATGTAGGGCACCAAGACACATCAGGCTAATAAACATTTCCACAAAGAAGAACCCAACATACCTGGTATTACTGGAGAAATCCCACAGAAAGACATCCAGTTCTCTACACACCCAAGTCTTGGATGGCTCCTTTTGGTATTTCTTCTGGTACAGTTCTATTACCAGGTCTTCTACAGCAAGAAGCTCCAGATGGCTCTCAATGCCTATAGCTCAGAGAAAATCCAGGTCAGGAGAGCAAGAGTCAGTGAAAATTCTGCTCAGCTCACTTCTCAGTCAATCCCTGTTCATTGCCCAGCCTCTTACCAGAGCATCAAAGCTCTTGTAAATCTTAAGTTATTTTACCAGTAGTTTTAATAGAACTTGGCTTCCTAGCAAAGTGGGTCACCCTGTATTCCCCTGATTTTCTCCACCTCAGTAATGATGTATCCTACTTTTGGGTCATCTCTCTTGAGAAGCTGTTAGTCTTCCCATGTGTTACCATATGCTCACCTTCATAGTAATCTCACTGCCTCTACTGCTCCTTTAACTGCCTGAGCAAGAAACTGTATGTTATTCTACGGATGTGCTCATTAGCCAGTTAGCTGATCATGCTGATGTTTTACTGTCACAGATGGGGAGGAAAAGAAGAGGGAGAAGCAGGCAAAATAGTTCTAGCTATCAGTACCAGCTATTATGAAACCTTTGAGATCCAAAGATTTTCAGACAAATACAGCTGTCCATGGTTACATATGCCTTCTTTCTTAGGGCAGGGGAAAGGAGTGCAGGGGTGGGGGGGAGAAGGCCAAAAATTATCCATTTCCCACCTGTTATGCTAGCCATTCGATTGAGACACCAGCTAATTCGGAATCTGTCATTAGACTAGAGGAAAGAAAATTCCAGTCACACTGAAGAAGTATGGTATATAATTGACATCTGCAAGACTTCTGACTATGTTTGAAAAAGTCACCTCTAAACCAAAATTCAATGTTTGTAGGATTGAATGCATATTCTTCCTGAAAATTATCTTGAAGAACCACCAAATGACACAGTCTTTCCAACCAAACCCCAGGAGAAATTCTGGACTAATATCTAGGGACAAGTTAAAGGGTAACCCATACTACAGATATCTCTGTTAAGTGCTCTGAGGTATTTTTTTCATGTGTATTTCTCCAGAGTCCTGTATTTATGGATGGAGCCCAAGATCTTGACCTTCCCCACCTTTTTAAGGATTAACGTTAGGCTTGAATGGAATCAAAACATAATATAGCTGTCATGAAGCTTAAACACCTCTGAATCCTAATGCTCTGTTTTGATCACTGGCAAATGAGACTTGAGCAAAAATTAAGATGTATGGTGTTCTCATGGGGAAAGAGTCATAAAAACACAAAACCCATCCCTTATAAAAGCAGGATTGTGTGACTATTATTCAGCACAATCAATTTAAGTCAATCTTAAGAGCACTTAACCTAAGTCTAAACAATGTCAGAGACCAAGTGAAATGTTCATCAGTAGACTAGAGCCAGAAGTGCAGGCTGAAAATAAAAAGGCAGAAAATCAGGTC
The DNA here is from genome assembly GCA_013400195.1 of Aramus guarauna. NCBI lineage: Eukaryota > Metazoa > Chordata > Aves > Gruiformes > Aramidae > Aramus > Aramus guarauna. The sequence continues at coordinate 13,847 of VXBL01006455.1, read as the reverse complement.
TCTGCTTTATAAAAAAATTAGCTTCTAGGGGCCATTTCTTCCTGCACAGAACTGGGAAACTTTGGAAGAGAGAGTCTTTTCCCATTCCCCTGCACACTTTATTTTTTTTAGGTTTTAGAGTGAAGTATGTCCTTAGTCATCCAACAGAAGTGAAGTTAGAGGCTTTGATTTAGAGCATCTTACTTTGACCTTGACCATACCCTGCAGTAAAAGTGACGCCGAACACCTCTGGCTGGCTGGACAAACTCAAGAAGTTCCCGTAAGACAACCGCGTAACAAGTACGTGAAAGATGAAATCCAGATACAGGGATCTTATGAGTGGCATCACCTAATGAAGAGGGAAAGAAGGGAGGGCAGGAAAAAAACCCAAGTTATGAGAAGTCCCATTTCCTTAAATGATACGGTTTCCCCTTCCTTTATATCTTTTTTATATACATTTATGTATACATACAAACACACACACCTCCTCTTGTCTACAAACAGTGTCTGTGATTCAGCTATCAAAATCTTGCTTCCGCCAGCAGAAGACTGGCGGGTCTGGGCTGTGAGCAAACACGCATACACTCGCCCGTTTTTAAAAAAGCCACGATCTAAGTATTTGATGTAGGAAAACATGGGCCAAGTTTGTTCCCTCTGCACACAAGGGGAGGAAGTGTCCTAACAGAAACAAATTGGAATCTATAAACATTACTTGAGTCACAAAGGAAACAAGGCAGGCCAAGCCAGACACAACAATGGTATAAATACTTTAACTTTGTTGATATATGTAAAGCTGCAAAACACAGCTTTTAAAGACAAACCTGTATCTTTGAGTTACCCCATTATGAATTAGCGCATCATGCTGAAGATACACACAAGGACTATCAAAGGAAGGACACTGCTGAGATGGGCTTGAAAGTATTTAAAACCATACAAAGTTGTCCCATTTAAGAATACTGCAGTTACTATTGAACTAAAAAAAAAAGGAAGACAGAATACAAATAACTGTCATTAAAAAAAACCACCAAACATTTTGGGTGAAGTGCTCTGCCATTTGTGGGTACAAGAAATGTACACAAGGTGACTGCGATGAGCTGCTGTCACTCCTTTCTCTTCAAAACTTGACAAGTTCCCAGAAGGTGAAATTGTAGACTTACAAAACATTTGGATACAGATCAGATAGGCTGAGTCTAAAACTGTACACTTTTGCATACCATTCTTTTTCTCCACTGATACTCACTAGCAGCCTGGCAGTGGTACCGAAAACCACGTGGTGGTACTTCTGCAGAAGAATAAGGAGACAGGAGAAATAGAACAATCATCATCCAACATCCACAATGACAGATCCTTAACTCTCAATTATACACCATAGTTTCACGTTCAGAAAGGAACAGCTTCATCTTCCCCTGTGGCCTGGTACAAGTACCACAACTAACTTCAAGAAAGTTATTTTCAGTTATATGCATTTTAAAAAACAAAGTATATTGTATAATGTGTGTGTTTACCTCCAATCAAGACAAACATTCATTGGCATGGAATACAAAACACAAACATCTGAAGGTCCTCCTGGATTTATTCTACCCTCTTTGAAGTTTCATGGAGTTCTGATGCTTAAGTCCATCTCTTCAGGAACAATCAACTCCAATATTTTAAGTCCAACCACTTACAGTCAAAGAAATAAACCTGTCTTAATACCAGAAATCTAATCTGGGCAGCATTAAGTGACACTAGGAAGCCTCCCTCTCACCCCAAAGCAAGATGAACTACGTCTTGTCTCCCTTCCTTGGAACTCACCTGGATCTATGAAGTGATGGAAATCAGCTATTATGCCATCCTGTATGGAGTACTTGACACACCCAATCTCACAAGGAAGGAAGCGCTGTTCACAGTGGGATGGCAGCTTGCCATGGCTGTAAATGTTCAGGAAATAGAAGATGTTTGCAGTCACAGCTGAAAAGGAAAAAAAAAATTTTTTTCAGAAGAGCCACCAGAGGTTACAGCAAGCCATCCTGGCCTTGGCTCATCCAGAAGAAGCTTTGGTACACTTTATCATATAAGTAGACTAATGATCAAGTAAAACACACAGATGTTTCTCTGTATCTGAGACAACAACGTAACTAATATTTATGCAAGAATCAGGCATATCAGTAGTCCTTGTACACCTTCCATAGATGTGCAGAGATCCAGGGAAGGGAAAAAAAAAAAAAAAGAAAGAAAAAATAAATAAAACCTCAAACCCACAAGAATGTAAGAAGCCTGGAATCCAACAGGAACTATTCCTTTTTATGATTATTTTCTTAAAGGATGAAGAAAACTAGGTTACAAAAAAAAATAATCAGAAACTGCAAAGCAGCCGCACAAGCTCAATTCAGTAACTTACACAAGTTAAATGAGCTGGTAATAATCTTCTGGGGTAAGAGGAGATGAGAAGTCTGCTAATTGAAAGGACTGCTTTTCCTCCACTAAATGAACTCCCAAAGAAGGCGGCAAGAATACACAAGGCAAATGTTAAGAAATGAATTTATTATCCACTAATTTAAAAAGCATCCAAATATGAAAAATATTTCATGATACACCTTAATCCTTCTCTTCATGAATGTCACATCATGTTCTCACTGACATTTAAGGTAGCTATTTAATCCTTACTGTTAAGTTCTGCCCCTCATCAAAAAAATCTGACTGGTTCTACTAAATAATAGAGATGTATAACTGGTTTTACATAGAAACAATGCTGTATGCCAGACTTTATAGCATTTAACACCAGTTGTCCTAAGCCTGAATGCTGGTATTCTCTTATATGGGTCTTAAACTCTACAAGCTGTGGGGTCATATGAAAGATACTTCTCCTGCCTGAGTCTGAACTGCTCTCATTATGAAGAAAAAAAATTATATAGCTACAGGACTTTTAGTGAGAAACATTAAGGAGCAGCATCACAAAATAAGTCTCAGTTATCTCTTATCATTATCCTTCTTATTCAGTTTATAGATCAATTGTGTCAGCTCAAGCTATCAAATTTGCATCACAATGACAGGGGAGCATGACCTCTGGCAGGGAGGAAGCTAACAGGTATTACACTTTTTATGGAGCTACTCTTTCCTGCCCCTCCATAACCATGACAACATGAAAATAGTTCAAGAGGCTTGTTAGGTAAAAGGCCAGAGCTGAAACTTAACCACACAGCAGATACAGCTTATATTAACTGGCTGCCTGACTTATCTTACAAGCACTACCATTTATCATTTTTCAGAATAATGTAATATTCATGGGGAAAAGATTACAGATGTGTTCATTATTCAATTCTAATCAAAACATCCATTTGAAGAGGGGGTACAGATAAGAAAGGTTTAGTTTTCAAGAGTTCTTTCAATAAGGAAGCAAGCCAGGATGTTATAAAAGCACTGACAAAGTACATATCCCCCCTTTTATTCTCCTGAAGAGGCCAAGTCATAATTTTATTTAACACCTCTACCACACAAATTTTGAACTTTGATATCTAACCACTCTTCACTCTTTATAACTGGTACAAAAAGTCTTTTATGCTGAACTTGGATCAAAACTTGTAAATCATAAACATAGTTTTGAGTTGAAGAATTACCTTTTTCTTAAAAACCTTGAAATAATCAGAAAGAAACTATCGGTGGCTATACTCCCATCAAACTAAAAAAGCAGAGGATAGAATTATTGGGGGGAGGGACATTTGCACTGAATTCTCTCTGTACTACAAAAGACCTTTTTAGAACAGTAGACCATTAGTTTAAAATAAAGAAACAGATGGCTATTAGTGAAATGTAAACAGCCTTTGTATAGGTACCACTGAGAATATCTATAAAGGGCAAGCTTTTATCTATCAGGATCAACTGCTTTAAGATTACTATACCCTGATCATTCTTCCAAGACATAGCAGAGGTGTCTGGTAGAGAAGTAACACTGGACATCTTTGTGGTCAGACAAGCAGGACCCGGATGAGCCAGATTATGGATCTGGAAAATATGAGAAAGGTTAAAAAAAAAAAAAAAATAAAATCAGAAGAGTCTACTAACCCCCAATAAAGGCCTTCACCTCCTTCTATTAGAGGAATATACGATGTCTACTAACGGTTATGGTTAGCAGACAAGTGCCTGTGTACCTGCAGACCAGGAAGATTTGATTTCTCTTCTGTCAAAAGAGAGAGGGGTATCTTAACACCTCAGTCGACTTGCTACAACTGGAATGAACTACAGCTGAATTTACAAAATGTAATTTAGGAAAAAAAAAAAAAAGATTGATAGGTTCAACCACTTGACACTGGCAAGGAGCTTTTCAAATTGGAATTTCAAAACCTTTTCCATAAACTTCTTCATAAAGCTTGGCACACACATTAGTTGCTTTGACTAGGAATGGAATTGATGAAAAACTGATAAAGCCTCAAGGAAGTAATCAGGTTGCTCTGGCACAGAGCAAGTAAGAGGGGCAAGTAATGTGCCCATTAAACACTGCAAATCCATGCATGAACAATAAGCTTTTAAGAGGACAGGAAGAGAAACCTGGCAGGCTTAGAGAATTCAATCATTCAAGACTCAAATTGGGAATAACATCCACATCTAGGTACACTAACTCCAGATGACCACCTTAGTCAATGTTTGTTGATTATCAGGTTGAACTACTTAAAATAAAATGAGGAATTAGTCTCATCTAAGTAAGCTTAGGTCATTTCCAAAAGATCAAGACCTTTCACTACACAAAATAACTGTAGTTGCCTGTGCACAGCAGTGTGATTACTAAATAAAGATCACAATCTCATACATACACACTTCCCTATTTTCACTGAAAGGGAATAAAGACGATGTTCTTTATTTCAGTAAAGCAATTATTCCTTTCCCTGATTACAGATTTCTAAAATGCTACCGCTTATGGAAGGAAATACAGAAGCCACCATTTATGACTTGGAATTTCATGTAGCTCTCCATTATATATGAAAACGGAGCTTAATTACATACCCCTAGCTTGCTAAATGACACAATGATGACCATGTTTTAAACAGCTCTTTTCTAAACAAGTAGGCCCACAAAATCAGAAACATCTCCCTACTAGTCTCGATTGATTAAATTAACTAATCCAGATTTATTAGTTATTCCAAACTATGACCATCCCATCATTCTCTCTAGAATCGTATAAGTGTTTTAAAGTCCTAAAATTTACCCTCACCAGTAATATGTAGTTCATAGTATCTAGCAATATGGGATGAAGCAGTAAATGCATTATTACCCATTTACTCAATCAGGCTCTTTGCTTTGACACAGAAGTTTTTACACTGCCAACCAAGACTGGAACAAACTAAGCTTTCTGACACCTCAAATAATTCAAACTCTGAAGCAAATATGCTTCAGGGAACTGCTGGGAAAGGGAGAAGTCAAGTAAAGGAAAAAAAAAAAAAAAGAAAAAAAGGGGACACACACACCCCTTTTCAAGACAGTAGATAATAGAAGGGATTTGTTTAGCACTATTTCTGACCTCAAGCACATTTGGCTTAATGTAACTGCTTAAGTCTACATTGTGGGATTTTGTCCTCCACCATAGCATTACTATTCTCTCCATAATCAAACCAATCAAAAAATAATGGCAAGGTATAATTATTCTTTTTGTACATATGTTGCAAAGTTTCATTGACTTGGTTCACCACACAGCCACTGAAGAATACCAAATCAAGATGTAGTTTCAAGCCATCAGACAAGAAACACCTAAATTACAGACATCCATGAGGCAAAAGCAACATGAACCTATCACCAGAAGTCACACCAACTTACAGTATTAGAAATAAAAAAGTCAGTCACTGCAAAATATTGTTAAACATAAAACTAAGTTGTTAGAGAACTACATTTTACTTGGTAAAAGAGCCCATAGGAACAAGGTGTAATAATTTAAAATGGTATAGAGTATTCTCACCCTCAATTCAAACCAGAACACTTTCCGCTTAACCTTTATAATGGTATGGACTACCACAGCAGCCATAACCTCCAAAGGCTGGAGGCTATGCAGAGCAGATGACTTTCCATAGCTGACCAAACCCCAATACCACTTGCTCCCCCTCTAATTTAGCTACACTGAAGGGTGTTCCTTTCTCAGCATTTACCTCTTTCGCTGTCTTCTGAGGGCTTTTCTTTTCATTCCACTTACGAGCCTTCTCTGTATATACCATCTTTTCTTCCTTAGTCAGCAACTTGAAATAAAATGAACTGTTAAAGTTTTTACTACTTCTTTCTAGTAGTCCCACAAACCAACAAACTGCACGTAAGAAATTAATTGTGCATTTCTAAAGGACATTATCAATACTGGGCAAGAACTGCTAACATTGACTCAAACATTTCCAGTAGCTTTTTCCCTAACAAAGCTCTAAGCTTTTATTCAAAACACCTAGCAAGCACATGCTTTTGAAGCATCTTCAGAGGGCAAACTAGCACTGCCGCACCACAAGGTCTCCTGAAGCTACTCTTGCCAGCCAGGGATGCTGCTCCCATGGCACACAATCCAGAGCTGCCCCCCTGCAGCTGAGGGGAGGGCAGCACAGTTTGTGCTTCTCAGCGAGCACCAGCTGAGGCCACACAGGATGCCCATTTGAACCACTAAACACGCATCAGCTGGGCCACCAGCTAGTTTACCCTCCAAGAAAGGCCACGCTGACATTTTGTCCCCCACATAACCTGCATAGGGGCACCACACAGATCCACCTGATGGGTGCTGGTTGCCCACCACCAAGACGCAGGCAAACTGCTATGTAACCCACGGCCCTGGCACACTGCGGCTGAAGCAGGACTGCACCGCGGGCCTCCCTCCTGCCCTCCCCGCCATTAAATTGCGTTAACCCGAGGCCGTTCCGCCCCTCCCCCCCCCCCGCAGGAGGCCAGAGAGGCGAGGGGCGGCCGGCAGGACCCCTCACCGCCCACGCCTGGGAGCAGTAGGGAACGGCGTCGACTACGCGGACGACGGGCAGCCCGCGCCGCTGCAGCTCGGGCAGCTGGTCGCGCACGAAGAAGTAGTAGGGGCCGAAGGAGCCCTTGCGGTGCGCCATGGCGGCTGCCGACCCCCCCTGGCCTCGGCCTCGCCCCGCCACAGCTCAGCACGTCGCGGCGACGCTGCGCTCTGCCCCGGGGCGGGGCTTCGTGAAGAGCGGGCCGACGGGGTGGGGCAGGGCACGCACGCGCCCGCCCGCGTCTTTTGGCGGCAAGGGGAGGATAAGCGTTAGACGTAACGGCCGCCCGTTCTCCGTTAAAGCGGTGGCAGAAGCGGCCCGGGCGGCTCTTTTCCCGTCCACACCTCAGGTTTTAGCCATCGCCTCAAGATGGGTCTTGAGGAGAGCGTGGCAGGGTTGTTTGTTGTTTGCAGAGTTTTTTATTATTTTGTTTGGGATTTTATTTAACGTTCTTTGGGTGCTGAAGGATGAGAAATAACCAGTGGGAGCAATAGCTCGCACCAAGGTCTTGGAGATAGTCAAAATGCAGGCTCCCTACCCTCACAAAATGGCAATATACTGATTTTTCAAAATAGAAGAGTCATACTACTCTGTATTTTCTCAGTCTGAATAATGTATACTAAATTTAATAAAATCCTTATGAAGAGTCACTACATTCATTTCTGCAAATAGATATGTTCATATGTATAACCAAACAAACAAAAAAGGAACAAACTCGTAGGGGTAGGAAGGGACCTCTGGAGATCACCCAGTCCAACCCCCCCTGCTAGAGCAGGGTCACCCAGAGCAGTTGCACAAGATGGCGTCCAGGCAGGTTTTGAGTATCTCCAGAGAAGGAGACTCCACAGCCTCTCTGGGCAGCCTGTGCCAGTGCTCGGTCACCCTCACAGTGAAGAAGTTTTTCCTCATTTTCAGATGGAACTTCCTGCGCTCCAGTTTGTGCCCATTGCCCCTTGTCCTGTCACTAGGCACCATTGAAAAGAGTCTGGCCCCATCCTCTTGACACCCGCCCTTCAGATATTTGTAAGCATTGATGAGATCCCCTCGCAGTTTTCTCCAGGCTAGAAAAGGTAAAGAAGAAGAAGAGGCCAACTGGACTTCTGCATCCAAAATACCTCTACTGGTATGTGTGGGACTTTTGAAAATACTCAGAGATGATTATTGCATCTACTTCATCTAGGCCAAAACAGGCATCCTACTGCGTCTCACTGTAGGGCCGGGGACTAGTGGGCAAGGTGCCTGCCCTCAGGCCTGCATGAGTCCCCCCGGCTCCTGGCCTTCCTCTCCTGGAGCAGTCTGGCTGCTCCCGAGCAGCTGGTACTCCCTGAGACAAGATGATCACGGTGATGTGCCTACTCTGATGCTTCCCCTAGCGCTCAAAGTACTACCAGGACCTGCGGTCTTGGGTGAGATATACAAGGTGACAGATAACAAGGGTAGGGGCCCAGCAGATATGGGAAGGAGTGGGGGAAGAGTTAAAGTCCAACTTCAGTTAGGAGGCCTGCGCTTGTTTTTGAGATACGTGGTAGAAAAGTGGAGGAGGTGAGAGGGCATGTGTGTGCTTGGAAAGGCAAACTTACATATTAAAAATATTTTGGGAGCTTGTGTTATACAAAACTGAGGCTGCTGTCCAGACTCTCTTTTTGTGGTTTTCGTTGGTTTTTGGTAGGTTTTTGTTTTTTTCTTTTCATCTATCTCATTGACATAATTGACACTTCCTTCACAGAAAGTTTGCATAGTGAGTCACAGTTCAGATAAGATAAAGGCTGGATATAATCTAATCTGCATCGTCTTGATGAGCAGCATGAGTTGCTTTCCCCCCTAAAACTTTCTATTGTTCTCTCTCAAAAACCAAATGATCTTCACTGGCAATAGTAAAAAACAGAAATTAGCAGGGCAATAACCAGAACTGCCTTTAAAACAAAGTTTAATCAGTTTACAGAAGGGATTGTGAAATCTGGTTGCCTGGAACAGAGAACCCTACATTTGACCTGAGACAGGGTCGCTGAAGTGACAGTGTTGGCATAGGCCCTGATTAAATTCTGGCCAAGTTTCACTTGTCCCAGGCATGTGATGTCTCCCACATTCCTCACTGTTCCCCTTGTCTTTTGGGGGATCTCCTTCAGCATGACACAGCAGTTCCTGCAGAGCCTGTGTAGTGTGGCAGAACACTCACGCAGCCATCTTCCATGGAGTTACCCAGACAATCTTGATAAAAATGAATTATGTAGCCCTGACTTGGAAGATTCTTTCCAATCCTCTATGCCTCTTGAATTTAATGTAAACCTAGACATGAGAATAAAAAAAGGTGATAAAAAACCTCCATGCATTTCCAAATCACTGGAAAATTCTGCCTCTTCCGCTCAGTCTAGCTGTTTTTTTCAGGTTGTGGTTAGGTAAGTCTGTTTAGGTCCAAAGGAGGTAGCTGTTGTTTAGGCTTAAATCTTTGGCTTAGCTGATTTTGTTTGTCACTGCTGGAATGGCTGGCAGGTAAAGTCAGATCAGATTGCTCTTGCATCTCACTGGTGGCTGGTTTCTCTGGGGGTTAAAAACTGCTGGCACAGTTTAGTCTTCTGGAGGCTATTCTGTCTTGCTCAAATCCAGTGAAACTGTTTTGTGTTTGTGAACCACTTACTGAATTTGCTGTTAAACATAGGAGAGGAGTCAATCACATTGTTAAAAATGTGTAAAATGCTGTTATGTAAACTTGATGAGACCAGGTGAGCATTTTTAAAGTCACTTTCACTGTTGTGGAAAATAATTTATATTCTGGTCTAGTTCCTGATACATTAATGCTAAATCTCTGAGGAGAGACTGCAAGAAATTACTTGTCTCTTGTAAATACAAACTGCTGCACAGAGTCTAGTTTTTCAGGCAGAAAGGCAAGTATTTACTGTTATATTACTGTAAGAGTTGTTGCTAGGAGTGTATCTGTGCACATTTGTTTTACTTTGCTTCACACCATGTTCATTTCTCTTGTGTGCAGCTTTGGGACCCACCCTTTAGCAGCCCTTCCTTTTAAAGAAATTCAGATAATGTGTGCATCAACTGTTTGAAAAACGCAAGGCTCCAGTAATAGCTCTCCTAGGGCTAGAGGTGTGGTTGGAAAATAAAATTCATAAGCAGCGGAGAGAGAAAGGATTTTCCTATGTGGGGTGGGGGGCAGAGAAAAACCAGGGAACAGATCATCTTCAGAGCACCAGGTCACCGGTAGTCTTCCCCAGGACACTGGGGAATTCGTGTTTTAACTCTTCAATTGTCTGCTGTTTAACTTATCTGGCAAAGGAGTTCTCTGGACCATTTACACTGATGTGTAAATAACTTTTGTAGCACTGGGGTCATTCCAGCAGATAAAAGCAAGTGTTTGCCAGTATTTATATATTAGGGTTTTTTTTTTAAGCACTTAATTCTATTAAACAACTTGATATGCCAACATATAACTCTTAGGTACTTAGCCTTGGAAATGCAGGTCCAGAATTGGGGCCTGTGCTTTCCCATCAATGCATGGAGTTTGTTAGATATCTCAAAATAGGGTCTATGTACCCTAGTACTATGTAGAGAGAAAAACTATCTGGCACTTTTCTGCCACTAATTCATTTTCATTCATTCAGGATTCATGGCTATAATCTTCTTTCCAAGGTATGTCTTGCAGTTGTTCCTCGGGAAGAATGAGCAAAAGTTATTCTAAAAAATGTGGCGGTGACTACAGCTGCTGCTGCCCACATCTGCTGGCCTGGGGCTACAGCACTTTCCCACACAGTGAAACATTTGGTGTTTATTTTAGGGGTATCGGGCCAGATCCATCAGTCCAAAATTGAGAGTCCTTCACTCAGAAAGAGTTATGAAGAAATTCAGTAAGAAGACAGGAACGGGGTGTGCCGAGCAGGTGCAGGGCATGGCAGACGAGCACATCACTCGGCAAACGGTTCACACACAACTGGCCCTTTCTATCTCCTTATCCCTCTATTTTCCCACACTTGTTCCTTCCCAAATCACCTAGATCTCTCCTTTTCTTTGCCTTTGATTCCTCCCTTAAGCATCTCATAAGAAGACCTGTGCAAACCCAAAATGCTCTTACCCTGCATCCCTTAATGTGTGTTATATCCACAGGCTGCAACCCCCCTCACCCCTGAAGTTGGTGTGATGTTCACTCATCTTGATGGGCTTCATGCCTGCACCCTGGGGCTGAGGCTTTCCTGGGACAGCCCTGGGAGAGGCCTGAGCAGATTTCCCCTTCCTCTGAGTCCTTAATTTGGCTTCCCATCTGACAGCGTGTCCCTGTGCACCTCTGGACTTGTGGAGATGGGCCTTCGATGGGCTGATGGCTCTTGTGATGGATGTGAGAGGAGCCAGGGCAGGGTATTATTCGGGTTACATGCATGGCATTGTCTCTCTGCACTACGTTGTGGGTGTATAGACAAGCTTTTATCACATAATCCTGCAGTTGATGTCTTTCTCAGCCTGGTTATGAAGGTTTTAAACCTACAATTTCCCTAGAGAGTGATACAACATGGGAACTTTGCCTTTCTGGTCCAGTAATTATTATTGTTTCATATGTAATGCATAAACATTTCAGGGATCAGAACCTGCAGGCTTTCACTTCCCTAGGCAAATGATTGAGTCAGTAACCTATAGTAGTCAATTTTCTCTTGGTCTCACTCCTTTTGACCTAAAGAATCCTGGGTTTCTTTCTGAACAGTGCCACAACTGCACAAGGAGCGGAGGGTGCTTTTCATCTCAGCTGTGTGATTAAGGATGCAACTTTGAACACCTAGGAGTCAGGAGGCCTCTTTATAAAAGGTAAGCCATATCCCCACACCTTGTTCCCTTGCCTGCCTTTGCGGGGCTTTCCTGAGTGTTAGACCTTTTGTGAATGGCCTAGATCAGGCCTCATAGGTGACATCAGCATCTTTCTTCCAGCTGCTATGCTTCTGTCTGCTTTTCAGAAATAGTACCATTTGTGCTGGGAGTTACAGTGCAACAGGTCATGGGGTTGTGGGATGCATGGGACTTGCCGGGCGAGTGGTGTAACCCTGCTGACCAGCACCTCTCAGAACTACTAAACCTGTTGCAATGTACGTGGCAACCAGCAGCCCATGTGTGGTACAGCTGCGTACCCTCCATGCCATAAATTTAAAATATCTTTAATGCTGTGGTTCCAGTGAAACCACCACGATGTTCCTGTATCCTGGACAAACACTGGAAATCCTTAATATCTGATAAGACTAGGTTTTCAGGTGGAAAACAGAGACCTGGCTGCAACAACCTAGATGTATGTAAGCCTTAGCCTGGGTGCTTGTTGGACATCTACTGCCCAGGACCATCTGGGCATGCAGAGAAGCAAAATTGTAAGCTTGTAGTCAACTTTGAGAGTAGGTGTGTGCTTTCAGTCTCAAACTGCTGCTGAGGAGGGGCTTTTAGATTGCAGTTCTAAATGTTAGAGGTACCAAAAATTTTCAAAGTGTTGTTTTGGATCTGGCCCTAAATAGGATGACCTGGGTAATTATAGACCTGTCAGACTGACAGGATTCCCACGCAAAAGAATAGAATCACTGATACAGGAGTTGCTTCAATAATGAATTAAAGAAAAGTAATGTAATTAATGCCAATCAACATGGGTTTGCAGAAAATAGATTGTCACATTGGTTTGTAATTGCATCAAAAAGATACTAAGTGTGGTTACTAAAGGTAATGCATTCAGACACGTGAGGCATGTGACTTGACCACACAACACTAAATCAAGGAAATGCAATGATACAGAGACTATGCAGTCCCCAGTTAAATCACTAGCTTAGGATGTCTCAAAAGGTAATTTTAAATGAGGAATTGCGATTGCACATTTTCAGCAAGATCTTTTGTAGGTCATTTCTTAGCTGCGTACTACTAAATATTTGTTGGTACCATTGAAGGTAACATACAGTCAATCACAGATACTTGCAAATGATACAAAGATTGAGGGAATAGTTAATAACGTAGGTGACAGAGTGGGATATCCACCAAAGAGGACCTCCTCATGTGATGCTATGTCAAAAGAACTAACAGCATGATCCCTGGAAGGATAAACAAAGAAATGTTAAGCAGGAGTGATGATGCTGTAGTACTTTTCTGCTTTCATGCTTTTAGCAACTGAGCCTGGGATGCTCTCTCCAGATCTGGTGTTAGCTCAGGGATATAGTAAAATAACAGTCTGCGGAAGTTCCAAAAAGAACATTAAAGGGTGCTTTGATCATAGTTTGTTGTTGCCTCTGTTCAGAAATGCCTTAAGAAGGCCCTTCCACCTAGCCTGACAGTACTAGAAGTTGAAGCCAGATGAAATTAGGGGCAGGGTGAGGTCCCTTTCAACCCAAATTATTCTGTGATTCTTTTTCTAACAGATATGCTGTAGTTCAAACAGGATGTAGTGTGGCAAAGTGTGTGTGGCCTGTTTTATTAAGAGACATGGATTAGGCAATCACAAAAGTTCAGTTTGTGAACTCCAGCTCCCTGAAGGTGTTTGTGCTGCCCACGGTTTCTCTACAGCCAACAGTAGAGGGTTTAACAACTCATCTCCTTGGTTATCTGTAGATACGCAAGCAGAGTTTAACTTATTCCTGTTCTGTGTATTTTTGCATATAGTGACACACAAAAGATTGTGAACTGGGATGATTTACTTATGATCGTGTACCTATATAATAACTTCGCAAAACGTTATTGCTGATATGCACTTAGTGTTTTACTTAAATGAAAATTTCGCTCTGAAAGTGTAGCAAAGGTACGTTATGATTTTTAGTGTCTAAAAAAAGAATCAGGAGCAGCATGGGAAATTTATACAGAGGAATGAATACTATAGAAAGATGCTGTTCTCTTGGTTTTTTTCTGATGCTGAATTTGTATTAGAGAACTCATTGAAATGAGAGTCAAATGGGGACAGGTGGCCTGGGA
>VXBL01006454.1:14022-24042 GCA_013400195.1 Aramus guarauna | reverse complement strand
GTTAATTTCACCAGGAGCCAGGATAGGTGAGTTAGGCTGGCCGGGGGCTATTCCATACCATGTGATGTCGTGCTCACCAGAAAATGGGGCTAGTCGGGGAGAGGAGGGTTCGGCATGGCTCCGGCGTGGGCTGAGGGTCCAGTCAGCTGTGGGATTGGTAAATTGTTTTCTGTTATCACTCATTGTGTATATTTGTTATCAGTACTGTTGTTGTTTGTTTCCCTCTCCCTTGCTGTCCCAGTAAACTGTCCTTACCGCAACCCACGAGGCTTTTGCCTTTGTTTTTCCATTCTCCTCCCCACCCTGCCGGGGGAGTGGTGAGCGAGCAGCTGCGTTGTTCTCAGCTGGACCTAAACTACGTCAAGTGGGAAAACTCTTATAAATTTCTTGCCCTCTAGACAACCAGGAAGAATTTTCAGGAAGGCAGTAAATGATGTAGTAAAATGATCCAGCAAGAATCTAAAACCAGTGTATACCAAGAAACACGTCAGAGCTGGGTGACTGGAAAGGCAAGAAGGGTACTAAATTACAGAGCTCATTTATTTCAAAGAGATGTTCACAAGCTTTGAACAATTACAATAATTTCTCAATTTGTAATTTAATACTGTATTTCTGCTCTTCAATTAATTTATTCATATTAAGAAATCAGAGACAGGTAGGCCATGGGGTGTTCACTTGTACATTCAATAAGCTTATGTATAGCAGAATGATGTATTCATTTATTTTTTTTTACTTAAGAGGATAAAACTCAATGAAGATACACTAGGAGTCAAGCCTTATCAATATTTTGTTCATATAGGCAACTTTATTCAATGTGAGTAAAGGCTGTAGTACCAAGGTCTAAAGTTTAGACTTCAGACTTTGGCCCTTCACTAATAGTAAATGGCTACTAAGAAAACCCCAAGTCTTCTAGACTTATGTTACACATGGCATCATTCTCTGATAAAAGAGTGGATCAGTTGCTCTGCCTTTGAGAAGAAAGCAGCCTTCTGTCAATGATGTTATTTACATCTGTTCAGTAGAAAGCATGAGGTTTGAATTTGCATGATTGAAAGCAAAAGTTTACTTTTTCTCTTCCACCACATCATGTCTAGGTGAATAAAGCAACAAAGATGTACCAAAGAACAGTAATTCTCAGTTTAGTGCACAGGAATCAGTATCTCAGAACTGGGGGACTCTGTATAACTGTAAAGAGTACAATGAACTGCTATTTATTAACGCATAGCATATATTGTTTATTCCTCCTTTATGAACTAATCCACAAACTCAAAGCTAACTAATGACAACATGTCAGTTTGAAAAACAAATTCTTTAAAAAAGCTTTGACACCTAAATTAAGTAAGAAATCATTTTCTGCAACAAAAAAAATCTAGAATAAATGGCACTCATTTGGAGTCTGATGGCGATGTAGTAGAAATGAGATTAATCAGTTCTCAATTAAATTGGATTTTGTCCATATTCATTTTTCTGATATACCACAATAAGAAGTAGTTTTTTTAATAAAAATTTAATAAATAAAAGCACTGAAAATGACAGATCTTACTTAGGAAAAACCAGAAAGAGAATCCAGGAATACAAAAACTGTGATTTCCTGTAGATCAAAATGACTGACTTAAAAATAGTGTAAGATAAGTAAATAATTCTTCTTAAATAGAGTTAAATACAATGTCCTGCATGTAAGATGAACGTGCGCACTTGCACAGTTCAGGAATGGGACAAATATGTTCATATGTCTTCTGTTGTTCTTCCTGAATTTTATTATGTCAATGTGTGACATGGGGATAGCGTATCAGACTTGAATTTTGGAGTGAAGAAGAATATATTGGGGGAGCTCAGGATATAAAAATTTAAAGAGCTCTTAAGGATTTCATGATGGTTGTAAAATATGATTACTAACTGTGTAACAGTGCCAGAATGCTTATCCTATATCCTGATAAAAAAAAGACAGCATGGAACAGGACACTTCATAAAGTCAAATCTGAATGATGCTACACAAATATAATGAATATCACACATGGAAAATCTAACTTAAAAAAAGAAAACTTGGAGGGAAAAAAAAAAGCAAATGTGAAGGCTAATGATAAAAAAGCTAAAGGCTACTAAGCTCAAAAAAGACACATCTCAGTAAAAGATGAAGAGATTATGGATACCACAGCTCTCTGAATTGTTTCTTTATAAATGTGGTCCATATAAAGACACAGAAAGAAAGCCAGGGAAGGGAAGTCTCAATATTGTTTGGTTTTACTGCCAATTTAAGATAATGGATGCTAGTAAATACAGAAAATGGGTTATAGGAAGATGAATAATATAGAAAGCCATGAATGCTAGAGTCTGAGTCTTGGTCTCAATCACAGAGTTAGACATAAAAAACCACCAAAACCCTTTTCTCCTTTTTGGTGTACCCAAGCTGGTAAAATCTTTTCTGTGTACACAGATATGCTGCCAGTAAAAAGTACTTCTGTCAGTTTGACTTATGCCATCAGATGGTGAAAATAAAGACAAAAAAATTCATTCTGTTAGACATGCTTTTACAGGCACTCTGTCAGCATAGTTTAAACATCAGAGCTAACCCAATGAAGGAACTATGCTGTGCTTTATCGTGTAGTAAGAGCATGAAAGTGAGAGGTGGTCTAAAATAAAACAGTTTGTAATGCAGGAAAAAAGTAGAATAAAAGGTGGAGTGGAAGGATGAGAAAAAGGTAATTACAGATTTACAGTAAATACATCTACAGATGGTCAGATTCTGCTGTCATTGACATGTCATTGCTGATTAACCCTCTGCAAATCCCACCGAACTGAGTCAAGGTGAAGCGCTAAACTGTGCAATTAAGCCCAGGACAACCTTGACTACAATGTCAAATAGAAAAAAAGATATGAACCCCTAGTTGGAAGCTAGAGATTACCTGAATTTAAGGCAAGGAAAAAATAAAACCTGAGGTGTTAATATCTACCATTAGGAATTCGGGAAGCAAGGGTAGAGAGAACTAAATTGAATGGGTATCCATCTTTAGTACAGACAGCAGCAGACAGAAAGGATGCTGAGGCTGCTCAGAGCACATGGCATAATCACACAGCCTAGGGGGGGACCGTAGGGACAAGTGGGTCAAACTTGAGAGCTGAGATAAAATTGTGGTGTGAATAGTCAACAGAAAATCTGTAGTTTGCTTGTGATCCTGCACAGGTCCCAGGAGAGGAGCATGACAAGAAAGCTGTTTCTTGTGAGACATTAAAGGAGCTTGGCCTGAGGCTTTCCCAGAAAGAGCATGGCCCACTTATGGCTTTGTTTCTGCTACCTCTCAGGAAAACTGGCACACATTATTTTATAAATAAATTAATAACACTATGAAAATATCCTTATGCCACATGACTAATTTCTTACTAAATGGAAATAATTTTAGAAGGCTTCAAATTTCTGTGCTTACTAGCTATTTCTGTGTTGTTTTTCTTCCTTAGGAAACAAATATTACTATTAACACTAAATTCTACTTGCACCATTCTTCACATTGTTTCACAAAATATCCTTCTTTGTTCACAAAGCTGTAACAACTACAGATGAACTGGAGCCTCCAAATTATTTCATTTTTTTTTAAGCCTTACTGGTGGCTGTTACTCATGACACAAGGTAGCCACTATCCAGAACTAAGGCAAGAGCCTCTTCAGCTCAGGGAACACTCCTAGAAATACTTGACTCCAGAGGACTTTCTTCTTCCAGCCTCTCTGGCTGTCTGACTGAAACATGCCTGCTGATTACTTCTGTTTTGAAATGTAGCCTATTCTTTTCCTCTTGACTCACATTTCTCTCTCCACTTCCTGTAACTGTGTCCCCCTGTGGACAGTAACAGGCCTCTGGCGAGGCCCAGCATGCCAGCCAGTAGACATATCTCAATGGTGTCCCGTGGTTCAGTGTAAAGCATGCAGCCAAACACCTTAATACAGTTTGACTTGATGTTGAAACAGAGAGGACCTTGGCTATGCCACTTTTCTATAAACTTTGGCTTCTCTTGTGCTGGACACAGACAGTTCCAGCCAGCTCCAGTGGACACACTGCCGGACGCAGCTGAGCCCCTCAGCCAAGCTGGCATAACTCAGTGAAAATGTATGTAAGAAAAAGCAAAAAATGATGCCTGGCAATCAGGAGTGAGGGAAAAAGTGTGAGACACACCCCTGTGAACACCATGGTCAGAGAATAAGGAGAGGGACAATGTCCTCCATGGCAAAGCAAAGATTCCTAACAGCAGCTCGTGGAGAACCCATACCAGAGGACACAGTGAGAGGGAGCAATGGAGAGAAACCATGAAGTTGTGACTGTAGGGCCACTCAGTGCCTCCTGTTGCCTCACTTGAAGAGACTCAGTACAGCAGGTGGCCATTTCACACAGGGGAGGAGTCGAGTGAATGAGTGGAGTTGAGCCTGGGAGAGGCAAAGGGGGGAAGGTGTTTTCTAGAGATGTGCAAATGTTTCACTCTTTTTTGTTTTCTTTCCCAATACCTGAATCAATATGCAAATAATAATATTTAATTGGCAATAATTTAAGTTAAATTCCCTGAGTTGAATTGGTTTTGCCTGTGATAATAATTGGTATACAATCTTCCTGTCTACCAAAACCCAAAGGTTTTCTTGCTCCTGTTCTTCCTATTTTCTCCTCTCTTCCTGCTGGAGGGGGAAGGGGAGTGAGTGAGCGTTATTGTGGGTGCTTGGCTGTCAGCCAAGGCCAATCTATCACATTGCTGTGTTTTAATTTACTACCTTGAAATTGATGGTGCCACAATTGAAGTGAAGAGAACCTAAAAGAATATAAGTGTTGAAACAAGCAGACAAAATCTCTCCTTCCCTGAATATGTTAAAAGAAAAACCCAGAATGAATACTGGTAGTTCAGCAAAATAGATTTTAGAAAATTTAAAAGAGAAAAGAAAAAACAAACTGTAAGCCAAAGTTTAAAATTACTATTCATAGGCTTTAAAATAGTGATCTATTATTGTAATAACTCTTTAGAAATCTAGGAGAAAAAGGCTTTGCTCAAAACTGTGCAATGTACCATAACTGTTATTTTTCTGTCCCCAGTCTCATCACTTTGCACTTTTAAGAAGAGAAGGTGTATTGGATTTATGTGGCAAGGTTTTGATAGCAGTGTGGGCCACACAGGGGTGGCCAGAAGATGGCAGAAGCTTCCCCCATATCTGGTAGAGCCAATACCTGCTGGCTGATGGACCTGGCACTGGCCAAAGCTGACCCAGCCAGTGATGTTGGCAGTGCCTTTGTAAAAACATATTTAAGAAGGGGTAAAAACAACAGCACCTGGGAAAGGAGTGAGAATACATGAGAGAAACAACCCTGCAGACACCAAGGTCAGTGAAGAAGGAGGGGGAGGAGGTGGTCCAGGTGCCAGAGCATCCTGTGGTGAAGACCGTGGTGAAGACCATGGTGAAGCAGGTTTTCCCATTGCAGCTCATGGAGGTCCACATTGGAGTAGATATGTACCCTGCAGCCGATGGAGGACCCCGTACTGGAGCAGGTGGGTGCACCTCGTGACCTCATGGAGACACCATGCTGGAGCAGCCTCCTGGCAGGACCTGTGGCCCCATGGAGAGAGGAGCCTATGCTGGAGCAGGTTTTCTGGCAGGACTTGTGACCCCATGAGGGACCCATGCTGGAGCAGTGTGTTCCTGAAGGACTGCACTCCATGGAAAGAACCTATGCTGGAGTAGTTGGTGAAGAACTGAAGTCCATGGCAAGGAACCATATTGGAGCAGTTTGTGAAGAACTGTCTCCCATGGGAGTGACCCCACTCTGGAGCAGGGGAAGAGTGTGAGGAGAAAGGAGTGGCAGAGACAACATGTGATGAACTGACATCAACCCCCATTTCCCTTCCACCTGTGTTGCTCAGAGGGGAGGAGGTAGAGAAATTTGGAGTGAAGTTTTGCCCAGGAAGAAGGAAGGAGTGGGGAGAAATTGTTTTGAGATTTGTTTTTACTTCTCATTATCCTACTCTGACTTTTGATTAGCAATAAATTAAATCAGTTTCTCCAAGTCATGTCTGTTTTGCCAATGAGGATAATTGCTTAGTGCTATCTCCCTGTCTTTATCGCAATCCATGAGCCTTTTGTCTTATCTGCTCTCCCTTGTCCATTTGAGGAGGAGGAGTGATAGAGAGGCTTTGGTGGGCATCTGGTGGCTAGCCAATGTCAACCCACCGCAGCAGGCTACTGTAACTGATATCTGCTCGATGAATCTGTAAAGCAGCTATAGTGTAAAAAGAGCAGGTGGTCACTTAAAAGCATCGAAGTCACTTAATGCTTGAAGTTATCTAGGTATTCCTCACTGGCGAACATTATCTCCCTTCCAAAGCTTTGTAGCAGACCCGTCCCTCCATGGGGTTTTTTATTTATATTGGGGTAAAATTCCTTTTATTTGAAGGTCTCTTTCAGCTCACTGTATTTCCGGCATCCTGTCTTTTTCTGTGCCTTTCCTTGTTTAGGCCAAAAAGTTGTCTTTTCCTCTATCATCTTGCATAGCATGGGTTCTTATATAATTCATGTGATCTAAACCTGTTTTCTTGTGTAACTCTGCTACTTTGCTTCATCAGTTCATTACAAATCCCAGCTGAAGAGATCTCTGTTCTTCCTCACCTATTATTTCATTTTCTTCCTCTGTTACTACTTATGTCCAATTCTGTTATTAATGTTGCAAAGTGCTTGCAAATAAAATTTCCGTGGAAAGACAATGTAAAGTTGTATTGCATTTTGAATGCATGTATTACTGGGACAACAGAACAATCTCATTTAGGAAAGCACTTGGTTAGCAATTTTATTGAAAATCTTTGGGTTTTCCTCCTGTAAAAGGGTAAATGGAGATGCTGAGCTTACTCTCTCTATGCCATTTGTTACTTTGTATAGCCTTCTCATATCTGCTTTAATTTCTCATCTGTCTAAATAGTCACAATGCTTTCAATCTTTCCATACACAGAAGTAACTTCAAGACTATTAAAATTGTTACCTGTTTTGAAGCATCTTGATCTTCACTGTGACATCCTTGAACATAAGTGGTCAAAAGAGACTAAATTTTCGAGTGAAAGAATAACCACTAGCTAATAACATTAAACTTCCCAATGTTATTTTTCATCATACTTTCCTTTCTCATAGTAAATAACTAGTATATATAAAGATCCTTGGAAAGTAAAAGTAAAATACTGAATTCCATTCCTGATTTTTTTGTTTGTTTGTTTAATAAAACATACAGCTTATTTTCCAAATGAAATATAGCACAAATAAACATGTTCCTGGGAAAGAACACACAATAATCAAACCTTTTTCCTGCATGAAAATTACTAGCTTTCTGGGAGAAAATATACAAAAATTTATGTCATGCCTGTTGTACTGCTACAGCAAAAATTAATTGAAAGAAAAATCCGATACCAAAATGTGAAGTTTCAAACTGAAACAACTTTGCATTTCAAAATGACATGTTATTTTTAATTGCTAGCTCAAAGTAATTATTAATTGATGATATAATTCCTTTGTGGATGTCAATTGACATATTGACATACTTCCTTCAATGAAGAGGACAAAAAAAGGTTTTATTCAAAACACTAATTATTTATGCATATCTTTTTTCTAGTACCACACACACACACACACACACACAAAAAGTAATGACAAATATTTTTCAAAGTTCAGCTTATATTTCATTACAAAATAGGAAAAAACATTCAGCAAAGAGAAACATGACAGTGGCCATTTGCATTTAGCAAAGTACTTATACTGTAATTCTATTTATATGGTAAGGTTTTGGTAGTGAGGTGTGTGTGTGCAGGGATTGCTTCTCTGAGAAGAACTGTCCCCATGTCCGACACAGTCAGTTTCAGCCAGCTCCAGTGTTGTTTCAAATGATCATGCTTTCTCTAATACTTGGCCTTTTTAAAAGGAAAAATGTCTAGCAGCTAAAGATGTCCCTGGTTTTAATTCAGACCTCATGGACTAGTTTCAAGGCTCATAGTTTTGTCCTTGTTTGCAGCTATTAGTTCTGACTGTGTTTACCCATAAATTTTATTTTTTTTTTACAGGGTTTGAGCACCCACCTATGCATGGCCAATGTGCATTTCAGGGCTGAAGTTTCAAAGCAGTGTGGGCCATGTAGATGTGACCTGAAACTGTGGCAGTTTCTGTGTCACCTGTCAGTGCAAAGAGTCAGATTCAGTGAAGAATGGAGGTACCCAATATGAGATGCTAAGGAAATTTAGGCATCACTGTCCAGAAATTGAATTATAAGAACCCTACGTCTATAGGTATAAAGTCAATTGCCTGTATTTTCTCAGGTGGAAGTTCCTTAATGTTGCACTTGTCCATAAACTGCTTTTGAGCCTGTAAATACATATTTAAATGTCCTTTGTTAGTGTTGCCAGCACGTTGAGGGAGGTGATCTTTCGCTTCTATCCAGTACTGCTGAAGCCACACCTGGAATACTGTGTCCAGTACTGGGTTCTCCAGTACCAGAGAGACATGGAGATAATCGAGAGAGTCCAACAAAAGGCCACCAAGATGAAGGGACTAGAGCATTTCTCCGGAGACTAAAGGCTGAGACCATGAGAACTATTTAGCCTAGAAGAGAGAAGGCTCAGGAAGATCTTATCCATGTATATAAATACCTGGAGAGAGGGTGTGCTGAAGACGGAGCCAGGTTCTTTTCAGTGATGCCTACTGACAGGACTAGATGCAATGGGCACAGACTGGAACACAGGACGCTCCACTTGAACATAACACCCTCAGTGCTCATAACATAACTTGAACATAACACCCAGTGTTCAGCCAGCCTCCCATAACACTGTGAGGGTGGCTGAGCACTGGCACAGGTTACCCAGAGGGATTATGGAGCATCCATCCTTGGAGATATTCAAAAGCCATCTGGCAGAGTCCTAAGCAACAGGCGCAAGGTGGCCCTGCTTGAGCAGGGGGTTGGACCAGACAACCTCCAGAGGTCCCTTGCAGCCTCAACCATTCTGTGATTCTGTGACTACATTATGTTCAAAAAAAAGAAAGTTCTGTGCTGCAACATCTCATTAAACGATGGACAATTAAGATAACAAGCTGTTATAGCAATCCTTGGGCTTAATAAAGTTGAATGTTGCAAACAGAGCTAACTTTGAAGTATTAAGAATGATAATATATTATAAAGTGTCTTAGCTGGAAAACTACTTCTACCCAATCTATTATTCTATGGGCTTTGACAGATAATGTCTCTAGGAATGCAATGAATAGCTTTATAGTAAGGAATTTGGAAGGTGTGACTGTGATTCCATAATTGAAATCACTTCCAAATAGTTAATGGTGAATACACTGGTGTTTCCCTATGAAGAGGTAAGTTTATTTCTCTTACCCACACCATTCAGGATAAATATCATCAAGGTAGCATTAGGGTATTTTCAAACCTCATTTTTAAAACTTATTATAACAGTAATGTGTGAAGAAATCTAAATCTGAAATATTGCTGTGTCTGTGATTAAAAAACTGGTTCACAAATTTATCTATACCTTTTAGAGTGGTTAAATGAGCAAGCCTAGTCATAGGAAGACAAAAGAGGAAATGAGGTGAAACAGTATTTTATTCTGTGTTTACTGATGTCTGTGAACCCTGTGAGGGACTCGTTGTTGTCATCATATATTGCATGTCAGGAATGAAGTGATTTATTCTATTTCCAGTTATATCAGATTGTTAATGAGTAGATGCAAAATGTTCATGGAAGCACTCATTTAGCTAAGTACAACATTTCCCCTTTTCTCTTTCTCATCCACTTGACGGAATTTTACTATTTATAGTCTGTGGGAATATTTAAGAATAATAACAAAGTTCAAGCATGTGGAGTGAATCTTACTTTAGACATTTTATGTCTCTTTCTGAATTCCCATTATCTTTTTAGTTGATTCTTGGTTAAACTTCCCTCTGAAAGGTAGAAATTAGTAGGCAATGAAGTGAAGATATATCTTTGCTATTTATTTATTTATTTATTTATTTATTTATTTATTTATT